>SOPF01023791.1:58445-81312 GCA_012979155.1 Hypericum perforatum | reverse complement strand
CTTGTGTGTCGTTTAGCTTGAACTTTATTTTCACTTATCAAACAAGTCTTCCATCCTTGTTTATGGCATGATTTGACTTGGACTAAGGTTCTCAGATTGCTCTTGGCTCGGGTTGAGGCTCTTTTGCCAAGGTTCTTGCTGGTTCAGTTTGTGGGTTTGAAGTCTACTCCATCCTAAGCAAGAATAGATCTGTAAATTCATGTTTCTCCTACCGAGATCACATCATTTGGTATCAGAGCTACGGCTTGTTGTTTTAGGCTATCTATCCTTGTTATTTTTGTTTTATTAGCACTCAGCTTGTTGCTTATCAATCGGCTGATCTATCCATTTAGTTTTGTGTGTTTTAGTTCGTGTTTTTGTTTTGTCTAGTAGTAATTTCGTTTTGTGTTTTAGTTTCGTGTTTAGCAATCAGAATTCGTGACTTAGGTTGTGTATTCTGATCAAGAAAAGAAAAAGAACAAAAAAAGAGAGAAAACATAAAAGGAAACAAAAAGGGGGCCCCAATATATGAATTCATTCTGAATATTATAAGTCTTTGACTTAGTGAGTTTTGATAACTCTACTTGTTCTTGCTTAAGCTTGTGTGTCGTTTAGCTTGAACTTTATTTTTACTTATCAAATAAGTGTTCCATCCTTGTTTGTGGCATGATTTGACTTGGACTAAGGTTCTCAGATTGCTCTTGGCTCGGGTTGAGGCTCTTTTGCCAAGGTTCTTGCTGGTTCAGTTCGTGGGTTTGAAGTCTGCTCCATCCTAAGCAATAATAGATCCGTAAATTCATGTTTCTCTTACCGAGATCACATCATATGGTACGTAACCCACCTTTTGAACCTAAAAAAGAAGATGATGTAGAATCTGATGCTACCTTGGATGTGAGAAGAGGAGGTAGAGCAGTAGGTGGTATGAGAGGTCGGAAGAGGAGATGGAGGCTACGGTGATATTGGCTATGGTCCTAGAAGGGATGTAATGAGAGCGGAGGATCGAGGTGATGATTATTTTAGATGGATAGATCGTCCATTTAAAATGAACATTGAGAAGTTTTACAGAGATTTAGATGTGGAGGCCTTTCTGAATTGGCTAGACTCCATAGAAAAGTACTTTGATTGTATGGAGCTTACAAAGGAGCAGAAGGTGAATTATGTTGCTTTCAAATTGGAATCTAGCATAGCTATTTGGTGGCGTAAGGAGCAAGAAACTCACCAAAGAAGGGGAGACCCTCCTGTGTGAGATTGGCTAACTATGGAGCAGGCTTTGCACAAAAGATTCTTGCCAATTGACTATCATCAGTCCTTGTACACTAAATTCTTGATGTGCACGCAAGGAAACAGGAGCGTTGAGGAGTACACCACGGAGTTTGTGAGGCTTGCAACTCGTAACGATGTGGAGGAGAATCAAAATCAGATGATTGCAAGGTTTATAGAAGGACTGATCTTTGAGATCAAAAGCTAAATGGAATTTGACACCTTCTTGTACATCCAAGATACGTGCACGAAGGCGAGGAAGATTGGAGCCAGTCTGAAGAGGAAGAAAACTGTTGTAAGTAGGTTTGCTCCATCAGGTTAGGCCTCAAGTTTCAACCGAGGGGGAGACAAGAATCTTACTCCTCCTACGGGGACAACAGTTGCACCACGAGCTAGTCCTCCCTCAACCAATGTTGATCCACCTCAGAAGAAGGGAAAGAGGTAGCTGAGTGTTCTTCCAGAATCAAGTGTTTCAAGTGCAATGAAATCGGGCACAAGTCAAGTGTGTGTCCACGTAGGAAGTTTGCTCAGTTGTGCGAAGTGGATGGAGAGCAAGAAGATGCACTTTATTGCGCACCTATGGAAGAGAGTGAGGAGGAAGCTATTGAGGAGTCAGAAGAAGATAAGGAGTATGTGGTATTGTGATAACCTCAAGAGTGGTCGGTTGATTGTGCATTGTGCTACGTACTTGGGGGATAAGTTTCGGAAGTGCGTTTAAGTGTCCTTGGGTTCATTTAGCATGTTGGTTCAAGTTCGATCAAGTTGTCGCAACGAAATTCCAAGTTCCGTAAATGTAGTTGGTCATTTCTCGGGCAGATTGACCTTTGCTTACTAAAATGGCCATAACTTTTTCATCTTTGCTCCAAAAGACACAAGTGAGTACAATTTAAAAACTAGACACATAGTTCTACAACATGGTTATACACAAGTTTGGTCAAAAATGAAAGGAAGTTGGTGAAAAACGAGCTCAAAGTTGCTGGATTGTGATTGGACCACCAAGTTACTTGGACCAATCACAAACTTACCTAAGTTAAAAGTAAAAAGGAGGTGAATAAGGGCTGGAAAATGACTCACCTACTTACCTCTTGCACTCAGGAAGGATATAGAAGAGGTGGGAAGTTCATTTGGTCAGCCACAAACCGAAACTTAGAAAAAAGAAGAGAGAGTTGGAGGAGAGAGGAAGAAGCAGGCAGGTCAAATAAGTCGACTTGGTAAGTAACCTTCCTCTCCGAATCAAACTTTGAGATTTTACCAGATTATAGAGCACATCCATAGGTTTCTAACGGTATATCCCACTTATGTTTTGGATCATGGAGTCAACGGAAAAAATCGTTTTGAACACAGCACACGTTTCTGGGGTAGTCAGTGAACGACGGCCAGAAGATTGGATTGGTAAGTGGACTTAAACTCGGAGTTAGATCATGAAATTTGGACAGCTTATAGAGGAATTCAGTATCTTTCGTGTGATATATTTTTGTGGATTTTGGATCAGAGGATCAACGGGAAATCGGTTTTGAACAGACTGGTTGTTACTGAGGTGGTCAGTGAACGACGCGAAGAAGATCAGCCTTGTAAGTGGTCTTAAGCTTCGATTTGGTCTTGGATCTTTGAAAACGTTTGTTGTACACTTCATGAGGTTTCTGGAAATGTATTTTATGAGTGAATTGGTTGAAGGGTTTGGTCTGTACACTCTGTTGAAGTTCGGACAGTGTTGCTGAGTTCTTGGTTGAGTGAGTTGAGTGAGATAAGTTTGGTGAATTGATTCCTTGTGTAAATGAGGTTAATTGAAGGGTCTGAGGTTATGAGAATATACAAGGGATGCCATGTAAAGTGTTGTTTGAAGTGGATGTGATCTAATTTTGAGATATATGTGCTAATTGTTGAAGATGAAGTAGTTGTGCTTCTCTTGTGCTTGGGTTGAGTTTGGATGTTCAAAACAGATTGTTGTGTGCACATGTGAGCATAAATGACTTGGGTACAGCATGTGTGTAGGTTGATACTTGGTTGGGAACCAAGAATTTAAAGGGTTTGGTCTTTTGGTTGTGTTTGGTTGGTTTTGCATTGACAAGTGTGATGAATGTGCTAAGGTTGCCATTTTGAAGCGTTGGAGGTAACTTGGTGTTGGAAACCAAGGGCTAACCTCGTTACGTAATTTTATGATATGATACAGATTTTGGACATTGAGGAGCTTCGTGTTGAAGGACGTATCGGATTTGGAGAAATCTACGCTTTAAGCGCTATTTGTCTGAGTAAGCGGATAGTACATGATAACTTTGGTTGTGTCTGTTGTATGTTTGTTTCAGAGTTTGATTGTGTGTGTCACATGCATATGGTTTGGTCCATAGTATGTTTGGACACATTTGTGATTGTGTGGTAAGACATGTGACGTTTGTGAACAGCCTCGAGCTGATTTGATACGTATAACATGTCCATGTGTAATGGATATGATTCTGGACCGTTGGGTCATTTGTTCTGATAAGATGTGTTGTGTGAGAGAAATGAATGGGTTTTCCCGTACTAACCGGGGATGTTAGTCTATGAGCTCATAGTTTTGGGGGTATCGCTAGTGTACATTTGTAAGCTTTGGCCGGTTTACATTTGTGTACTAGTTTCTGTTATTTGTGAACGAAAGATTTGCTTGGCCATTTGGATGCCTCTGTCACTGAAGAGGTGGCGTTACAAAAACCTATTCATAGCTCTCTGTGTGTGTTCGTTGATATTGTGTTTGGTAATAGCATTTGATGATCATGCATTTGATTTGAGTGAAGTCGAGCATGATTAAGTTCTGTCACATGCATATTTCAGCCATAACTAATATATTATGTTCTATTCCCTTGCTAAGTGCCTTCGGACACTTACCCCTTACAAATAATCTATTTCAGGTTCTCAGAGACCTTAGTTCGTTGAATTTTTGGAGTCCGTGGATCAGGCCCCACTTCTTTGTTCGAGGGCTGCTTTTTGGAGGTCTCCGGATCATGTTTTGATCTCCTTCTATATAGTTGCTCCGTAGTATTAGAACTTTTGGAGATGTTTGTTGGTTTTGATTAGTTTTGTATTATGTTCTTTTGGTTTTGGTTTGTAAATTGTCTTTGGCCTATTCTATTTTGGTTTGAATTTGGCTTCCGCATTTGATGAGATCTTTGAGATGATTTGAGGCTTGCTAGGCCTGCATATTTGTTGTTGATATGTTGCATAGTCTAGCGCCAGTCACCGACCTCAGTTTGGGTCGTGACAGGTATGATCTAGAAGTTTGCTTTAACTTCGGAGAAGAAGGATCTATACCAAAGGCACAACCTATTTAGAACTCGTTGTCATGTTGGCAAGGAGGTTTGTGATGTTATTATTGATGGAGGCAGCCAAAAAACTTCATCAGTGCCAAGACCGTTGAAAGGCTTGGATTGCAAGTTACCCCGCATCCACAGCCTTATTCTATTGGTTAGACCAAATTGGTGGTAGAGTAAAGGTGAAATCACGATGCCAAGTTCCTATATCTATAGGAAAGTTTTTTGATGAAGTTATGGCATAGCACAACGAAAGCTCACAATCAACTATGCTAAAAGGGTTGTGAATTTGGTTCGTTCTAAGGTAACTTGGTAATGAGATAAAGACTTCCACTTGAATCTTCCGAAACAAAACGGAAGTTGTGCTTGAAAAATCCAAGCAGCTTACCAATGGCCAAGGTAATTCACACTCAACACGCACGTAGCGTTCCTCACTTTACTCGTGATCAAGTTTGTCCAAATTCAACTGAGTTTATTTTCCTTTCCAATCAGTACAAATAGAGGCGTGACTTAGAGAGGACTTAAAGGTAGTATTAACACACATACCCTTTCAGCTCCAACCGTTCTCCAACTTTAACCTCTGCACGCTTGGTATTTAATAGCCTTATTACACTCGGAATTTGAAAAGGAAAACATGCAAATAAATGTTCCACATGATTGTAATAATTAAACTCTAAAAACAATAACGAGCTGGCCATGCACACGAAAGTAACCATGCACACGTCCATTTGATCAGCTTGCACTCGCATTTTCTTTACTTTATTCATAGACTTCCAAGCACGTAGGGTAAGTTGGCCAAGAGAAGCTTGCAAATGGAGACGTCCTACATCATCCTCCCCTCCTTAGAAATTTGCTAGTCTTTAGCAGCAAGACAGCTTGGCAAAGGTAAAGGATTGTAGTATGGCATAAGGTCAGCCATGTTGAACATTCTTGAGACTTCTAACTCCTTCGGGAGATCAACCACATAGGCGTTATCATTGACACGCTTTAGCACCTTGTAGGGGCCAAATCTTTGTGCTTGTAGCTTGCCTCCCAAGCTTGAAGGCATGCATTCCTTGCAAAAATAGACCATCACCTGTTCGCCTGGTTGGAAAACTTGCACCTTTCGCTTGGAATTAGCTCGCTTCTTCCCCCACTCAAAAGGAGTTTGCTTCTTTAACAAGGCAGTGAGAGGAGTAGCTATAATGCTAAAATCATGAATGAACCTATGATAAAAGGAAGCCAAACCAAGGAAGCTACGGGTCTGGCTCATATTGAGAGGCACGGGCTAGGACTGAATTGCCTCTATCTTGGCCTGATCGACGTGAATTCCATCTCTTCCCACAAAGAAACCAAGAAAAAAGAGTTGGTTCTTCCAGAAACTACACTTCTTGAGGTTCACATACAACTGATTGGTTCGCAAAGTTGAGAACACTTCTTTTAAATGCAAAATGTGATCAGCTTCGGTCTTGCTATACACCAAGATATCATCAAAGTACACCACCACATACTTGTCCAAGAAAGGCTTGAGCACTTGTTGATGAATCAATCTCATGAAGGTGCTTGGGGCATTTGTGAGACCATAGGGCATTATGAGCCATTTGTACAAGCCATCTCGCATTTTAAATGTGTTCTACCATCCATCACCTAGCCGAATTCTGATTTGGTGGTACCTGCTTTGTAGGTCAATCTTGGAAAAGATTGTTGCACCACTTAGGTTGTCCAACATGTTATCGAGGCATGGGATGGGACATCTATACCCAATTATGATCTTATTGATTGCCCTATTATCGATGCACATCTTCCAAGTGCCATCCTTCTTTCGTACGAGCAAATCTGGCACACCACAAAGACTAAGGCTCTCTTGTATGTAGCCTTTGTCCAATAACTCTTATACTTGCTCTCGGAGGATTTGATTTTCCTTTGGACTCATCCTATAGTGTGGCAAGTTGGAAAGAGTTGCACCGGGTATAAGGTCATTTTGGTGCTGAATGTCACGTAAGGGTGGTAGCCCCTTTTGCAAGCTTTCATCCACGAGCTCTGGAAAGAGCTCAAATAGCTCCAAAACCACTCCCGGAAGGAACTCCATGCCTTGATCACCTTCTGATGGTGGGTTTGTCATGATGAGCACATGGAAATAGCCTATCTCCTTGGACGAATTCACCAATTCACATGTAGAAGTCACCATGGATACGAGCTGCATGGCATTATTTAAGTGACTCTTTACATATTTTGGCTTCTTTGGCAATAAGGTGAATTTTTCGCCCCCCTTTTTTAACCTCGTAGGTGTTCTCCTCACCTCGGTGCACAACTTTGTTGTCAAACTCCCATGGTCTTCCTAACAAAATATGGCATGCATCCATATCCAAGACATCACACTCAACCTGGTCTAAGTACTTCCCAATTATATTCGGGATGGTACACCTAGAGCTGACCTTGATCCCGCCTCTGGATCTAACCCATCCTATAGAGTAAGGAGTGGGGTGCAGGCTGGTCTTCAAGCCATTTTTCTCCACTGTCTTGAGGCTAACAAAATTCTCCTGGCTGCCACCATCTATGATCACTTCACAAACTTCTTTTCCAACGTGGCAACTCGTGCAAAACAAGTTATTATGTTGGGAATCATCTGGCTTGGTTGTGGTTAATGCCACCTTCTAGATGACACCATAATACTCATCCCTATCAATGATCTCCTCGTCATCTCCTCTACTTTCATCCACGGGTGCATATAGGTACGCACCTTCTTTTTCTTCATCTGAGCCTTCAATCTTGCAAAGTTGAATTTGCATTTACGGCAGTCACTAGACTTGTGTCCTACTTCATTGCACTTAAAGCATCGAATGGTTGAACTGGTGGCTGCCTCTTTCCCCTTTCTTTGTGCAAACACGGGGGCATGCTTCTTTGGAGGGGCCTTAGGCTCAGTTGCTTGGGGTGCACTCCTCTCTGCACCTCCTCTTGCAAAAGTGGACGTCTGGCCAGGCCCTGAAAAACAAGATGATGCAGCTTTCTTCTTCTTCAAGGCACTACCAATTTTTCTTGCCATCGCACAAATGTCATTAAAGAACCAGAACGTGTCGAATTTTAGCCTACTCTTAATCTCGTAATGGAATGATATGAATTCCATGAGGAAGCTCAATCAATCTCGGACCATCTACTTTAGAATGGAGTTTATCGTAACCCACGTCTTGCTCCTTTGCACCAAACCTTGGTGTTGGTTAACCTCGACCTATAGCAATAGTGAAAAAGAGAACCTTGATCTTGAATGGAGACGCCACAAATGGTGATGGAAATCTGCTTGATAAGACAAAAGGTGAAGAAGACTTCAACTCACAAATTGCACCTTGTTAAGAACCTTGGTATTAATTACCTCAACCCAAAGTAGTGGGAATGCAAGAACCTTATCCTAAGGTCAAATCATGCCATAAATGGGGATGGATGGACCATTTGATAAGTGAAGGGTTGAACGAACGGAATCACTCTGCCATGTTCGAACAGTTCCAAAGAACCAAGGGGGCAAAGCCACGAATTTTCTATCAAAGTTCTTCTTCTCTTCTCATTAATAATGCCTCTTTAAATAAACTTCAAAGTATAAAGAGATTCCTAATCAAAATAGCTCCTAAAAAGGAACAAAGCAATTCGACCAAAATCTAAATTCCTAAACAAGGAGATTTTGGCCTAACTAAATAAGAATCAAACTAAACATACAATATCTAGTAAATATAAGTACATGCACGTCCTAGACAAGCCAGAGGTTGCTGGAATATAATTTCCTAATCAAAACAAATAGCTTCACTAAATAGGTTAAGTAGAATCTGAATGAATCCATGCTTCCAAAATAGGTTGATGCACATCCAAAATAGGTTGATGCACATCCAAAATAGGTTGATGCACATCCAAAATAGGTTGATGCACATCCAAAGTAGGTTGATGCACGTCCCAAAAGGTTGATGCACTTCCAAAACAAGCTTATGCACTTCCAAAGTAGAAGATCTTCACATTATGCATGCTTCCAATAGAATGCATGCATCCTAAGCTTCCAAATTAGCTTCAATGATATGCAAGGGCTTTGACATGGACTTCTTGGACATCCTTGGTCTTGCACACATTGGATTGAGCCCAAACTTCTTGCATTAAATTCAGCTTGAAACTTCTTGACCCATCATATTCATATCATTTCTCTTCTTGAAAGGGATTTGTCCTCAAATCCTTGCATACTCTATGCATCCTTAAATGAATAATATCGCTGGAACAAGGTTTAATCTTTGAATGTCATGGCTCCACTTGATATCTTCCACTCCAACAGAATAAATACTTTGAGCATAAATAACATGACGTCATCTTCAATTGAAAAGCCAAGAACATACTTTTTTGCACAATCCCTTTTTTCGAATTTGTTTTAGCCTCCTATTTTTCTTTTCTAGGCTGTCTCTTCTTCATTTTCCTTTTTTTGATTTTTTTTTCGAATTTTTTTTTGACAAATCAGAATACAAAAGAAACAAACTAATGAAAAAAAACATAAAGTAAAGGATAGATAGACCTAAAGTAGAGCCAAAGCTCTGATACTAAATGATATGAATTCTGTGAGGAAACTCAATCAATCTCGAACCATCTACTTTAGGATGGAGTTTATCGCAACCCATGTCTTGCTCCTTCGCACTGAACCTTGGTGTTGGTTAACCTCGACCCGTAGCAATAGTGAAAATGAGAACCTTGATCTTGAATGGAGATGCCATAAATGGTGATGGAAATCTGCTTGATAAGTCAAAAGGTAAAGAAGACTTCAACCCACAAATTGCACCTTGCTAAGAACCTTGGTATCAATTACCTCAACTCAAAGCAATGGGAATGCGAGAACCTTAGCCTAAGGTCAAATCACGCCACAAACAAGGATGGATGGACCATTTGATAAGTGAAGGGTTGAACGAACAGAATCACTCTGCCATGTTCAAACAGTTCCAAAGAACCAAGGGGGCAAAGCCATGAATTTTCTATCAAAGTTCTTCTTCTCTTCTCATTAATAATTCCTCTTTAAATAGGCTTCAAAGTACAAAGAGATTCCTAATCAAAATAGCTCCTAAAAAGGAACAAAGTAATCTAACCTAAATCTAAATTCCTAAACAAGGAGATTCTGGCCTAACTAAATAAGAATCAAATTAAACATACAATATCTAGTAAATATAAGTAGATGCACGTCCTAAACAAGCTAAAGGTTGCTGGAATATAATTCCTAATCAAAATAATTAGCTTTACTAAATAGGTTAAATAGAATCTGAATGAATCCATGCTTCCAAAATAGGTTGATGCACATCTAAAGTAGGTTGATGCACATCCCAAAAGGTTGATGCACGTCCAAAACAAGCTTATACACTTCGAAAATAGAAGATCTTCACATTTTGCATGCTTCCAAAAGAATGCGTGCATCCTAAGCTTCCAAATTAGCTTCATTGATGTGCATGGACTTTGACATGGGCTTCTTGGACGTCCTTGGTCTTGCACACATTGGATTGAGCCTAAACTTCTTGCATTAAATTCAGCTTGAAACTTCTTGATCCATCAGATCCATATCATGGAGGCCATCAACATAACGGGAGATCATCTGATCCTCATTATCCTCAATGTAATTTTGCGTAGCTAGCCTCATAAATTTAAAAGTGTATTCATCAACAGTCTGGTTACCTTGCATGCTTGAAAAGAATTATGAATATAACATTTTTTGATAGTCCACCAGGAGGAAACATTCATGTAAGGCTTGATCCATGCTTGGCCAATCACGAATAGGACATTCTCCTCTCCTCCATTACACCTCTTTCTCCTTCCTCCACCATACAACCACACCTGACTCAAGTTTAAAGGCTACGTAATTCACCTTTTGATCTTCAGAATGATCCATACAGTCAAAGTACTTCTCCACTGAGTCCATCCAATTGAGAAATCTATCCACGTCCATATCATCATGGAATTTCTCTATATTCATTTTGAATGGACGATCTGCCCTCCTATAATAATCCTCTCCACATTCATTCTCCCTCAGTACTTCTCTCTTAGGCACATGGCCCAAATCTGATGCAAGCATGCCTACGTCCAAGCAATCCAAGCTACAAGACTCTCATCAAGTGCAAGTGCCAATTGGACCAATGACGCGTGCAAGAGCGAGGAGGCTTCAATCTGAACTTAGTGGATTAATTCAAGAAGTCCAAGAACGTGCATTCAAGTCCAAGGACGTACATGAGGCCCATGCAAAGCCCATGCACGTGGTAGAAGCTATTTTGGAAGGCTCGTCAACTTTACCAATCTGAAGCATGCAAGTTCGTCCTATTTTGTCCATGCACAATCTGAATGGGACGTGATATTTTAGCAAGCTTCTAGTATCTTTATTTATATTATTTAGTTCCTATTTAGCTGAATAAAGAGGCCAGAATCTCCTTGTCTTGGGGTACAAGTTTCCGCCAGATTAGGAGAAAGCTTTAGGCAGATTGCTTTTAGCTTATGTAGGAGTTTGTCTTAGCTTATTTAGGAGTTTATTATTTAGGACATTTTTGAGAACATCCAGCCTATAAATAGAGGATTGGATGAGTGTTTTAAGACACCCTACATTCGAATTGAATAAAATTAAGTCTTTTAACTTTGTGAGTTTAACTCAGCTTGTTCTTGCCTAAGCTAGTATGACGTTTAGGTTGAACGAATCTTTCACTTATCAAACGAGTTTGCCATCCTCGTTTGTGGCGTGATACGACGTGACTTGGAGTTCTCAGATTGTTCGTGGCTCGGGTTGAGGCTCTTTTGCCGAGGTTCTTGCTGGTCCAGTTTGTGGGTTCGAGGTCTCATCCATTCTAGACAACAATAGATCTGTGCAAATCGTGTTTCTCCTGCCGAGATCACATCAGTTTGTATCAGAGCTACGGCTTGTTGTTTAGACCATTCTATCCTTGTTATTTCGTGTGTTTTGTACTCAGCTTGTTGCTTATCAATCGGCTGATTTAGTTATTAGTTTGTGTACGTTGGTTTTATGTTTTGTTGCGTCTAGTTGTTGGTTTGCGTTGAGTGTTAAATTTCTTGTTTAGTTAATTCGTTCCAGAAAAAAAACAAAAAAAAGGAGAGAAAAAAAGAAAAGGAAAAAAAAGGAGGAAAAGAAAGAAAAGAAACGAAACAGGAAAAGGAAAGCAGAGAAAAGAGGAAAGCAAGCCTATTCGGGAAGTGCCAAAACCTATTTAGTTCGCAAGACTAGTTAGGCATTCGCACCACCAAAGAGGAAGCGACGCCTAAAGAGGAACGCAAGACTAATTAGGCAGTTGCAAGAAGTAAAAAGAGGAAGCACGCAAGACACTAATTCGGGAATTCGGAGATTTCGGAAATTCGCGCAGAAATTTTGCGACGAAAATTGCTGAAACTTCAAACGGTCATAACTTTTGACTCATAACTCCGATTTTCTATTATAGCCACTTTTTAGAAAGGGAAATTCAAGATCTACAAGCATTCCCGCTACGTCAGAACGATGGACTTTGGAGGTCAAAAAACTTTGCGTTTGAAAGTTACGGGCATCTGAAGTTTTTGCGACGAAAATTTGTTTGATAAGTGGAACGTATAGTTTGAGCAAGGCTTGACTAGCTTTCGTAAGAACTTGCAAGAGTTATCAAGAGAGGAAAAAGGCAAGAGTGTGTGAGCTCATTAGAGAGAAAAGCCAATTCTGAGTGCAAACACGAGTGGAATTTGAGTGCCCCTTATATTGAGAGCAAACACGTAAGGGAGTGAACTTGTGAGGCCATATTTGAACTAACTAATTTTCTTTCTTGCAGCACTATGTCTCAAGGAAACGAAGAAGATAGGCAATGTACCTTGGCTGATGTGGACCTTAAGGTGTATACGGAAGCCTTGATGGGAAGATTCCAACTTATGATGCAAGATGAACTTGAACAAAGACTCGAACTATTACAAGCATGCATGGAGGCAGTAGAGAATTCTCGCACCAACTTACAACCAAGGAGAGGAGTTCAAGTACCATGGAGGAATGTACCTTTGGGGGGTGCAATTGGAGGACAAGTTCGTGCACCAAGGAGGTTGGCACCTATAGGTGGCACGAGTGATGAAGAATCTGAATCTTTTTGTGAGGAAGATGTAGGTTCTACAAGGGGTGCTAGGAGAATGAGGAATGCTCGTCATGTTAGAGAAGAAAGAAGGAGAGGAGATGGCAAGTTGGGAAATAGTAAGCTTAAAATTCCTTCTTTTCCAGGGCAATCTGATCCGGAGGCATACCTTGAATGGGAGAGGAAGATTGAGTTTGTTTTTTATTGTCATGAGTGTTCCAAAGCCAAGAAGGTAAAACTTGCTGTGACTGAATTCATGGATTATGCTTTAACGTGGTGGGATCAGCTTTTGACAAGCAGGAGGCGTAATGGAGAATACACCATTAGCACATGGGAGGAGATGAAGGTAGTCATGAGGAAGCGCTTCGTTCCTAGCCATTATTATCGCGAGCTACATAAGAAGCTACAAGGGCTAAGACAAGGAAGCATGAGTGTAGAAGACTACTACAAGCAGATGGAGATGGCCATGATGAGAGCTGATGTTGAGGAAGATAGGGAAGCTACCATGGCGCGTTTTCTGAATGGACTCAATTCTGAGATCCAAGATAAAGTGGAGTTGCATCATTATGTGGAGTTGGAGGTCATGGTGCACATGGCCACCAAGATTGAGAAGCAACTAAAGAAGGGGGGCAGAATGCAACCTAAAGCAAGCTCAACTTGGAAGTCGAACTATCCAAAAAAGTTTGAACCAATGACATCCAAAGTGGAGCAAAAGGCCGAAGGTTCCAACACCAATCCGCAAAAGAAGGTGGAGACCCCTCAAGCAAGAAACCGAGACATTAAGTGTTTCAAGTGTCAAGGACATGGGCACATCTCAAGCGAATGTCTTAACAAGCAAGTCATGGTGGTTATGGAGAGTGGAGAGATCGTGACTGAAGGAGAAGATTCGGATCATGATAGCATGCCATCATTGGAGGATATATCCGAAGAAGAAGTCCAAGTCAATGAAGGCCTCACTCTCATGACAAGAAGATCCTTGAATGTGCAAGCTAAAGAAGATGATGATATGGCACAAAGGGAGAACATCTTTCATACAAGGTGTTACATCAAGGATAAAGTTTGTAGTGTGATTATTGATGGAGGTAGTTGCACTAATGTAGCAAGCACTACCATGGTGGAGAAGTTGGGACTGATCACAACGAAGCACCCTAAACCCTACAAGTTGCAATGGCTGAATGATAGTGGAGAAGTAAGGGTGGAGAAGCAAGTACTAGTGGCATTTCACATTGGCAAGTATGAAGACGAGGTGTTGTGTGATGTTGTGCCAATGCAAGCTAGTCACCTACTATTGGGAAGGCCGTGGCAATTTGATAGGAGGGCGACGCATAACAGCCACACCAACAAGTACTCTTTCACTCACAAGAAACGTGTGTTCACTTTAGCACCATTGTCACCATCAGAAGTTTGTGAAGATCAGATGAAGTTGCAAAAGGAAAGTGATGAGAGAAAGAAAAGTGAACAAAAGAAACAAGTGGAGAGGAGAGAAGAAGCCGAAAAACAGAATGTTAAAATGACCAAAAGAGAGGTTGCAATTGAGAGATCAAAAGAAGCCGTAAAAATAGAAATAGTTTCGGCCAAAGAGAGAAAAGATGAGTGGAAAAGAAACTATTATGTGAGAGCAAGTGAGATCAAGCAAGCATGCTATGAGAGGGAGTCTATGATCTTACTTCGGTATAGGGAGACGCTTTTGATCACTAACGAACTTGTGCAAGACTTGCCAAGTGTAGTTGTTTCTCTTTTGCAGGACTATGAAGATGTCTTCCCCAATGAATGACCACCAGGATTGCCGCCAATAAGGGGGATTGAACATCAGATTGACTTTGTCCCGGGTGCAACAATTCCAAACCGTCCAGCATATAGGAGCAACCTGGAGGAGACAAAGAAGCTTGAGAAGCAAGTCAACGAGCTTTTGGAGAAGGGGTACATGCATGAGAGCATGAGTCCATACACTGTTCCAGTCCTACTTGTGCCCAAGAAGGATGGATCATGGAGAATGTGTGTTGATTGTCGTGCAGTCAACAACATTATAGTGAAGTATCGTCACCCTATTCCTTGTTTAGATGACATGTTAGATGAATTGCATGGTTCTTGCATGTTTTCTAAGATTGACTTGAAAAGTGGTTATCATCAAATTCGCATGAAAGAAGGAGATGAATGGAAAACGGCATTTAAAACTAAGTATGGGTTGTATGAGTGGATGGTCATGCCATTTGGTTTATCTAATGCACCTAGCACATTTATGCGACTCATGAACCATGTTTTGAGACCATTCATTGGCAAATTTGTGGTTGTCTATTTTGATGATATACTTATCTATAGCAAAAACTTGGAGGATCATGTCGAGCATTTAAAATCTGTCCTAGATGCACTTAGGGAGGATCAATTGTTCGCTAACTTAAAGAAGTGCACCTTTTGTACGGATAAACTTGTGTTCTTGGGTTTTATTGTTGGAGCTAATGGAATACAGGTTGATGAAGAGAAGATCCGAGCTATACAAGAATGGCCAAGTCCTACAAGTGTTGCGAATGTTAGAAGTTTTCATGGATTGGCAAGCTTATATAGGAGATTTGTGAAGGACTTTAGTAGCATAGCCGCACCAATCACTGAGGTTATCAAGAAAAACGTGGGATTTACTTGGGGAGAAGCTCAAGAGAAGGCATTCCAACTACTGAAAGGGAAGTTGACTAATGCATCTTTGTTAGCTTTACCAAATTTCTCAAAGACTTTTGAAATTGAGTGTGATGCTTCTGGTATAGGTATTGGAGCTATCCTCATGCAAGAAGGAAGACCTATTGCATACTTTAGTGAGAAGCTAAGTGGAGCAACCTTGAACTATCCAACTTATGACAAGGAGTTGTACGCGTTAGTTCGAGCTTTAGAGACATGGCAGCATTACTTGTG
This sequence comes from Hypericum perforatum, assembly GCA_012979155.1. Lineage (NCBI taxonomy): Eukaryota > Viridiplantae > Streptophyta > Magnoliopsida > Malpighiales > Hypericaceae > Hypericum > Hypericum perforatum. Next base: position 65,831 of record SOPF01023791.1, on the reverse strand, counting down.
GCCCAAGGAGTTCGTGATTCATTCTGATCTTGAGTCGTTGAAGTATTTGAAGGGGCAACACAAGTTGAATAGGAGGCATGCACGTTGGGTGAAGTTCATTGAAACATTTCCTTATGTCATTCATTATAAGCAAGGTAAGGAAAATATAGTGGCTGATGCACTATCACGAAGGTACGCCCTAATCTCTACCCTTGATGCATGGATGATTGGTTTTGAACAAATCAAAACATTGTATGCTACTGATTCTGATTTTGAAGAAATATTTTGCGAAACTGAGAAGAGTGCACATGGTAAATTCTTTAGGAATGATGGATATTTGTTTTGTGAAAATAAACTTTGTGTGCCTAATTGTTCTATGCGAGAATTGTTAATTCAGGAGGCACATGGAGGAGGATTGATGGGGCACTTTGGAATTCCAAAGACTTTGGCAATGCTACAAGATCACTTTTATTGGCCGCACATGAAGAGAGACATTGAAAGAATTTGTGGTCGTTGTGTCACATGCAAGCAAGCCAAGTCAATAGTAAAACCCCACGGTTTGTACACTCCACTACCTATACCTAGTGAGCCTTGGATTGATATCTCTATGGATTTTGTGTTAGGTCTGCCTAGGACTAAACGTGGAAGAGATTCAATTTTTGTGGTAGTGGATAGGTTTTCTAAGATGGCACATTTTATTCTATGTCATAAGACTGATGATGCTTCAAACATTGCTGATTTGTTCTTTAGAGAGATTGTTAGGTTGCATGGTATGCCTAGAACAATCGTTTCTGATAGAGATTCTAAGTTCTTGAGTTACTTTTGGAAGACCTTGTGGAGTAAGTTAGGTACCAAGTTGTTATTTTCTACTACTTGTCATCCACAAACTGATGGTCAAACTGAAGTTGTGAATAGAACTTTGTCAACCTTATTGAGAGCACTCATCAAGCATAACATTAAGACTTGGGAAGATTGTTTGCCGCATGTTGAGTTTGCTTATAATAGATTCGTTCATTCTGCTACTTAATATTCACCATTTGAACTTGTTTATGGTTTTAATCCTTTGACTCCATTGGATTTATCACATTTGCCTTCAAGTGAGTATGTCAATTTAGATGGCAAGAAGAAAGCAAATTTTGTCAAGCAATTACATGAGAGGGTGAGGATGAATATTGAAAGGAGAACGGAGCATTATGCTAGACAAGCAAACAAAGGAAGGCACAAGGTTGTATTTGAGCCAGGAGATTGGGTCTGGTTGCATATGCGAAAGGAGCATTTTCCTGTCCAAAGGCATTCAAAGTTGCTACCCCGTGGTGATGGACCATTCCAAGTGCTTGAGCGCATCAATGATAATGCTTATAAGCTCGACCTCCCAGGTGAGTACAATGTGAGTGCTACATTTAATGTTACTGATTTGAGTCCTTTTGATGTAGGTGATGCGGATTTGAGGATAAATCCTTTTCAAGAAGAGGGGAATGATGCAAGCATGCCTACGTCCAAGCAATCCAAGCTACAAGACTCTCATCAAGTGCAAGTGCCAATTGGACCAATGACGCGTGCAAGAGCAAGGAGGCTTCAATCTGAACTTAGTGGATTAATTCAAGAAGTCCAAGAACGTGCATTCAAGTCCAAGGACGTACATGAGGCCCATGCAAAGCCCATGCACGTGGTAGAAGTTATTTTGGAAGGCTCGTCAACTTTGCCAATCTGAAGCATGCAAGTTTGTACTATTTTGTCCATGCATAATCTGAATGGGACGTGATATTTTAGCAAGCTTCTAGTATCTTTATTTATATTATTTAGTTCCTATTTAGTTGAATAAAGAGGCCAGAATCTCCTTGTCTTGGGGTACAAGTTTCGGCCAGATTAGGAGAAAGCTTTAGGCAGATTGCTTTTAGCTTATTTAGGAGTTCGTCTTAGCTTATTTAGGAGTTTATTATTAAGGACGTTTTTGAGAACATCCAACCTATAAATAGAGGCTTGGACGAGTGTTTTAAGACACCCTACATTCGAATTGAATAAAATTAAGTCTTTTAACTTTGTGAGTTTAACTCAGCTTGTTCTTGCCTAAGCTAGTATGACGTTTAGGTTGAACGAATCATTCACTTATCAAACGAGTTTGCCATCCTCATTTGTGGCGTGATACGACATGACTTGGAGTTCTCAGATTGTTCGTGGCTCGGGTTGAGGCTCTTTTGCCGAGGTTCTTGCTGGTCCAGTTCGTGGGTTCGAGGTCTCATCCATTCTAGACAACAATAGATCCGTGCAAATCGTGTTTCTCCTGCCGAGATCACATCAAAATCACTTCATCCACCATCTCCTTTACCACGTCCTCTCGCTCCACAAACTGCCCTACCTCCTCCTCCTCTTGGATAGAGGGTAGCATCAAAATCACCATCATACTCCACTTCCAGATCAAGGCGTGCCTAAGCTATGGGGGATGCATTACAAGGTTTGCAAGCTGAGAACAGATGTCCAAAATGGTAGCTTCAAGATTGGTGAACCTTTGGTTCATGTCTTGTCGCGGAGGGTCATGACGTAGGACCATCTTACCTTACCAACTTCATGGCTGAATGATCACGTGGAGCTAACGTTGCATGGGGTGTGGGTTTACATTTATTATGTATGCACAATTAGATAATGTTGCATGTATCACTCTGGACCATTTATTTGCATAGTTAACAAGGGCTAAGTACCATTAAGAAGGGGTAAATCAGATTCATGTAATCATTAAATTAGATTCATGTATTCGTGACTTTTGGTAATTAAGCTTTATAACCAGCCAAAAGTCATGCCCCTTTTATTGTGCTACGTTGAATGAAGAAAATAAGATAGAGTGAATTTCCAAATTCGAGACTAAGAGTCCAATTTGTATAGTGCGACCGTAAGGGTGCATCCCTAGTGTTCTTGTTATGAATTGCCCTTGTTGGTCATCCTAATTTTAGGACCCTTCGTGTTTGAACGATGGCCGTTGTTAGGACATACGAGTTTATCTTTGATACTTCTTAAATTCAAGTGTTTAGAGTATTCCAACGAACCAACTTAGCTGAATTAACAAGCTGGTCAGTTTGCACAAGTGAGAGTTGAGCAAAATTATAAACCAACTGATTAACACGCATCTAAGCTGTGTCAAGTGGTATCAGAGCTAGAGTTGAGATCATCTCAATTCAAGGTTGAGAGTGAGAGAGAGAACATTATAACCACAGAGAGATGTGAGAGAACCCCATCCATGAGCGATCCATAGGACTTTGGATCACCTGATCCGAGTCTCATCTAACCACCTAGCACCACCAAAAGCCGATACACTATAACCGAACCGAATGAAAATCCAAGAGCTGAGACGAACATGAATCAGAGATTTGCTCAAATAGAGGCTTCCATTGAGGCAATTTTCACTCGCCTTGAGAACCTTGTGGTGCAAGCACCCGTAGGGCAGCCCCCTTCTGTTGAGGCACGTAACAATCAAGAGGATGATGAAGATGTAGATCCTGATGTGACCTTGTATGTGAGAAGAGGAGGTCGAGGAGTGAGGGGAAGAGGTAGAGGAGTTGGTGGACATGGTGATGTAGGCTGTGCACCTCATAGAGAAATTTATAGAGAGGAGAATGATGTGAGACCATCCATCAATGAGCAAGGAGCAATGCAAGTCCCCATTGGGCCGATAACAAGAGCAAGAGCCAAGAAGCTTCAAACTGAACTCAACGAATTCATTCAAGGCTTTTGGAATCAAGTTGATGCAAGCAAGCCCATGGACAACCATGCTAAGCCCATGCACCTTATTGGCATCCTTCTAGAAGCTTAGCATGCAAGCATGCACGTGATCTTCCTTTGGATGCAAGGAATCTTCCTATTTTGGAAGCTAGCTTATTATTTAGTTAAGTCTTAGCTTGATCAGGAAACTATATTCCAGCAACTATGACTTGTTTAGGAATAAGATATATGCTTTTAGACTTCCTAAAGCATGCTTAGTTTTATTCTTATTTAGTTTCTTTTGTTTTAGGTTAATTCGGCCAGAATAAACCCTATTCGGGAATATTTTTTTTTGGCCAGAATGAGAACTCCTCTTTAGGAGTTAGAGTGTTTAGGAATATTTTGAGACTTTGGAGCCTATATAAAGGCATCCCTACTTAATTAAATGCAGACCATTATTGTTATTCAGTAACTTAGCATTCGGCTAGTTGAGAGAGAGTTAATACTCTTGTGTGTGTTCTTGCTTGAGCTTGCGAGTCGCTTGGTTAGAAAAACCTTTTCACTTATCAAGCAGATCATCCATCCTCGCTTGTGGCATGATACAGCTTAAGGTCAAGGTTTATAAGATTCTTGCAGAGGGTTAGGGTAATTTTGTGCCTTAGTTCTTGCGGATTCATTGTGAGTTGTGATCTGTTCCACCCTAAAGTTAATAAAAAGTCCATATTTGTGAATCTTTCTGCTAAGATTCATATCATTTGGTATCAGAACTATGGCTTGTTGTTTTAGGCTATCTATCCTTGTTATTTTTGTTTGATTAGTACTCAGCTTGTTGCTTATCAATCGGCTGATCTTTCCATTGAGTTTTGTGTGTGTTAGTTCGTATATTTGTTTTGTTTAATAGTTGATTTCGTTTAGTGTTCAGTTTTTGTGTTTCAATCAGATTTGTGACTTAATTGTTCTAGGTTGTGTATTCTGATCAAAAAAAAGAAGAAAAAAAAGAGAAAAATGTGACAAAAAGGGAGAGAAATAGCAAACGGAAACAAAAAGAAAAAGAAGAAACAAGAAGGAAAGGGTTGTGCGAACAAGCATGTTCTTAGCCTTCAGAATGGAGATGATTTCTTATTACTTATGCTCAAAGTATTTATCAAGTGCAGCCACGAAGTTCAAAGATTAATCCTTGTTCCAGCAATATGATTCATCCGAGAATGCATGGCGTATGGAAGGATTTGAGGACAAATCCTTTTCAAGAGGAGGGGAATGATATGAATCTGATGGGCCAAATATTTCAATCTGACTTTAATGGATTAATGCAAGTTCATACAAGTCCAAGAAGCCCATTCAAAGCCCATGCACGTTCTTGAACCTATTTAGGAAGCTATTTGCTTTCAGATTTTGTTTTGGAGAGTTTGAAGCTAATCTGGAAGCCTAGAATGCACGCAATCTTTTGGAAGCATACACGTATGGAGTTCAACCTATTTTGGACGTGCATCAACCTTTTTAGATGTGCATCAACCTATTTTGGAAGCATGGAACTTTCTCAGATTCTATTTAAGCTATTTAGTAAAGTCAATAGTTTTGTTTAGGAAATTATATTCCAGCAACCTATGGCTTGTTTAGGATGTGAATCTACTTATATCTACTAGGTATTATAAGCTTAGATTACTTCGTGTTTAGTAAATTATAATCTGACCAGAATTCATCTATTTAGGATTAAGTAATTTGGTCAGATTGCAAGCTCCTTTTTAGGAGTTAGATTGTTTAGGAACATTTGAAGACTTTGTAGCCTATATAAAGGCATCCTAGCATAATAAAACATGGACCCCAATACATTCAGAATACAATTGAGTATCAAGTCTCTTGACTTTGTGAGTTTTGATAACTCTTCTTGTTCTTGCCTAAGCTTGTGTGTCATTTTGCTTGAACTTTATTTTCACTTATCAAACAAGTCTTCCATCCTTGTTTGTGGCATGATTTGACCTTGAGTTGAGGTTCTCAGATTGTTCGTGGCTTAGGTTGAAGCTCTTTTGCCGAAGTTCTTGCTAGATCAATTCATGGGTTTAAAGTCTTACCTCCATCTTAAGCAACAATAGATCCATAATACTTGTGTTTCTCCTATCGAGATCACATCAGTTTGTATCAGAGTAACTCAAGAGAGGAGAAGGAAGAACAAGAGCTACACCTGGTTCTACTTGGAAGCCAAATTATCCAAAGAAATTTGACAAACCACAAGCAACCAAGGGAGAGCAAAAATCCAAAGGTTCTCAAGCTAATGCGCAAAAGAAGGTAGACATCATTCCAGCAAGAAACCGAGACATCAAGTGCTTTAAGTGTCAAGGCAGAGGGCATATCTCAATTCAATGTCCTAATAAGCAAGCAATGGAAATTCGAGAAAGCGGAGAGATTGAAACTTAAGAGGAGGACTTGGAGCATGAAAGTATGCCTTCATTAGACGATGTGCGTGAGGAAGAGTACGAAGCTGCAGACAAACTTACTTTCGTTAGTAGGAGAGCATTGAGTGCGCAAGTAAAAGAAGTGGCTAATGTGGCTCAGCGAGAAAATATTTTTCACACAAGATGCTATGTGAAAGACAAAGGTGTGTAGTGTCATCATAGATGGAGGAAGTTATGCTAATGTTGCAAGTACTACAATGGTGGAGAAGCTAGGGTTACTCACTGGAAAACACCCTAAGCCTTACAAACTAAAATAGCTGAATGATAGTGGAGAAGTGCGCATGATGAAGCAAGTTTTGGTAGCATTCCACATTGGCAATTATAAAGATGAAGTGTTATGCGATGTTGTACCAATGCAAGCTGGTCATCTATTACTCGGAAGGCCATGGCAGTTTGATAGGAAAGTGCATCATGATGGCTACACACGTTCTTGCTAAAGAAGAGAGTGATCACTTTAGTACCGATGTCACCATCATAAGTTTGCGAGGATCAAACAAAATTACAGCAAGAGAGTGATGAGAAAAGAGAGCATGACAAGAAAAAGAAGAATGAGAGGAGAGAAGAAGTTGAAAAACAGAAAGAAAAAGCGACCAAAAGAGAGGAAACAATTGAGAAGACAAAAGAAGCCACAAAAACAGAAATAAAGTCGGCCATTGAGAGAAAATCCGAGGGATGGAAAAGAAACTACTATGTGAGAGCAAATGAGATTAAGCAAGCCTATTTTGAGAAAACGTCAATGATCTTACTTCAGTATAGGGAGACACTTTTGATTCATAATCCTCTTTTGCAGGATTAGGAGGATGTCTTTCCCGAAGAATTACCATCAGGTTTGCCACCAATAAGAGGGATTAAACATCAAATTAATTTTGTCCCAGAAGCAACAATTCCAAATCGGCCACCTATAGAAGCAACCTAGAGGAGACAAAAGAACTTGAGAGACAAGTAAACAAGCTTTTGGAGAAAGCGTACGTAAGAGAGAGCATGAGTCCATGTGCTGTTCCAGTCCTACTTGTACCAAAGAAGGATGGATCATGGAGGATGTATGTTGATTGCTGAGCTGTCAACAACATTATGGTAAAATATTGTCACCCTATTCCTCGTTTAGATGACATGTTAGATGATTTGCATGGTTCTTGCATGTTTTCAAAGATTGATTTAAAAAGTGGTTATCATCAGATTCGCATGAAAGAAGGAGATGAGTGGAAAACAGCGTTTAAAACAAAGTATGGTTTGTATGAATGGATGGTTATGCCTTTTGGATTATCTA
>SOPF01023791.1:0-58435 GCA_012979155.1 Hypericum perforatum | reverse complement strand
TTTGAAATCTGTTCTAAATGCATTACGTGAGGATCAGTTGTATGCTAACCTGAAGAAGTGCACCTTTTGTACGGATAAGCTTGTATTCTTGGGTTTTGTTGTTAGTGCTAAAGGAATATAGGTTGATGAGGAAAAGATAAAGGCAATTCTGGATTGGTCGAGTCCTACGAACGTTGCAAATGTCTGAAGCTTCCATGAACTAGCTAGCTTTTACCAAAGATTTGTGAAAGATTTTAGCACCATAGCCGCACCACTCACTAAGATCATCAAGAAGAGCATTGGATTCAATTGGGGAGAAGCTCAAAAAAAGGCATTCCAATCACTAAAAGGGAAGTTGACGAATGCTCCTTTACTAGCTATACCTAATTTTACTAAAATGTTTGAAGTTGAGTGTGATGCTTCTGGTGTAGGAATTGGCGCTGTGCTCATGCAAGAAGGACGTCCAATTGCCTATTTCAGCGAGAAGTTGAGTGGAGCAACTCTGAATTACCCAACCTATGATAAAGAGTTGTATGCTTTGATTCGGACATTAGAGACATGGCAGTATTACTTGTGGCCTAAGGAATTCGTGATTCACACTGATCATGAATCATTGAAGCACTTGAAAGGACAACAAAAACTGAATAAGAGGCATGCACGATGGGTGGAGTTCATAGAAACATTTCCTTACGTCATTCATTACAAGCAAGGTAAGGAGAATATAGTGGCTAATGCACTATCGCGAAGGTATGCCTTGATTTCAACTCTTGATGCTAAGTTACTTGGTTTTGAACATCTTAAAGAGTTGTATGCTGATGATACTAATTTTGGTGACCTATTCCGAGCTACAGAGAAGAGTGCAAGTGGTAAATTCTTTCGGAATGAGGGTTACCTATTTTGTGAAAACAAACTTTGTGTGCCTAACTGTTCTATGCGAGAGTTACTAATTTAGGAGGCACATGGAGGCGGATTGATGGGGCATTTTGGAATTGCAAAGACTTTGGCAATGCTACAAGATCATTTCTTCTGGCCACACATTAAGAGAGACATTGAGAGAGTTTATGGTCATTGCATTACTTGCAAGCAAGCCAAGTCAAAGGTAAAAACCCCATGGTTTGTACACTCCACTACCTATACCTAGTGAACATTGGATTGATATCTCTATGGACTTTGTGTTAGGACTGCCTATAACTAAATGTGGTAGAGATTCTATTTTTGTGGTAGTGGATAGGTTTTCTAAGATGGCACATTTTATTCCATATCACAAGACTGATGATGCTTCAAACATTGTTGATTTATTCTTTAGAGAAGTTGTTAGGTTGCATGGCATGCTTAGGACAATTATTTCTGATAGAGATGCTAAGTTCTTGAGTTATTTTTGGAAGACCTTGTGGTGCAAGTTAGGTACTAAGTTACTATTTTCTACTACTTGTCATCCACAAACTGATGGTCAAACTGAGGTTGTGAATAGAACTTTATCTACACTCTTAAGAGCACTCATCAAGCATAACATTAAGACTTGGGAAGAACGTTTGCTGCATGTTGAATTTGTTTATAATCGTTCAGTTCATTCTGCTACTCAATTCTCACCATCTGTGCTTGTTTATGGTTTTAATCCTTTAACTCCATTGGATTTATGACCTTTATCTTCGAGTGAGCATGTTAACTTAGATGGTAAGAAGAAAGCAGAATTTGTCAAGCAATTACATGAGAAGGCACGGCTGAATATTGAGAAAAGGACGGAGCACTATGCAAGGCAAGCCAACAAAGGATGGCACAAAGTTGTTTTTGAGCATGGTGATTGGGTTTGGTTGCATATGCACAAGGAGCATTTTCCCGTGCAACGTCGTTCCAAGTTGCTACCTCATAGAGATGGTCCATTTTAAGTTCTTGAATGCATCAATGACAATGCTTACAAACTTGACCTGTCTGGTGAGTATAATGTAAGTGCGACATTCAATGTTGCTGATTTAAGTCCTTTTGATGCAGGTGAAGATTTGAGGGCAAATCCTTTTCAAGAGGGGAAAATGATGTGAGACCATCAAACAATAAGCAAGGAGCAATACAAGTCCCCATTGGGTCGATAACAAGAGCAAGAGCCAAGAAGCTTCAAGCTGAACTCAACGGATTCATTCAAGGCTTTTGGACTCAAGTTGATGCAAGCAAGCCCACGGACAACCATGCTAAGCCCGTGCACCTTATTGGCATCCTTCCAGAATCTTAGCATGCAAGCATGCACGTGATCTACCTTTGGATGCAAGGAATCTTCCTAGCTTATTATTTAGTTAAGTCTTAGCTTGATCAAGAAACTATATTCCAGCAACTATGACTTGTTTAGGAATAAGATATATGCTTTTAGACTTCCTAAAGCATGCTTAGTTTTATTCTTATTTAGTTTCTTTTGTTTTAGGTTAATTCGGCCAGAATAAACCCTATTCGAGAATATGTATATTTCGGCCAGAATGAGAACTCCTCTTTAGGAGTTAAAGTGTTTAGGAATATTTTGAGACTTTGGAGCCTATATAAAGACATCCCTACTTAATAAAATGCAGAACATTATTGTTATTCAGAAACTTAGCATTCGGCTAGTTGAGAGGGAGTTGATACTCTTGTGTGTGTTCTTGCTTGAGCTTGCGAGTCGCTTGGCTAAAACAACCTTTTCACTTATCAAACGGATCATCCATCCCAGCTTGTGGCGTGATATGACTTAAGGTCAAGGTTCATAAGATTCTTGCGGAGGGTTAGGGTAATTTTGTGCCTTAGTTCTTGCGGATTCATTGTGAATTATGATCTGTTCCACCCTAAAGTTAACAAATGGTCCATATTTTTGAATCTTTCTGCTGAGATTCATATCAGAGGAACTGGGGAAGATTACTATAGAAGGGTGGATCGACCATTCAAGATGAATATAGAAAAGTTTTATGGGGATGTTGACGTAGAAGGGTTCTTGAATTGGTTTGATTCAGTAGAGAAATATTTTGACTGCATGGACTTGACCAAGGAGCAAAAGGTCAACTATGTGGCTTTCAAGCTAGAATCAGGAGCTGCTGTTTGGTGGAGGAAGGAGCAAGAGTCTAGGAGGAGGAGAGGAGAAAGAGCCATTCGTGATTGGCCAACAATGGAACAAGCTCTCTGAGATAAGTTCCTACCTGTTAGTTATCATCAAACCTTATATACTTAGTTTTTGACGTGCACTCAAGAAAGTAGGAGTGTTAAGGAGTATATGTCAGAGTTCATGAGGTTGGCAGCAAGGAATGACATAGAGGAGAATGAGGATCAAATGATAGCTCATTTCATTGACGGCCTCACCTTTGAGATTAAAAGTAGAATGGAGTTTGACACTTTTCTCTATTTCAATAATGCATGCTCAAAAGCAAGGAAGATAGGGTCTACCTTGAAGAAGAAGAAATCAACCGTAACTCATTTTTCGGGTCCTGGACAAACATCAAGAGGAGGAGGTGATAAGAGTGTTGTACAAGCAACGGATCCTAAGCCACCCTTAAAAAAGACCGTGCCTGAAGTTACTCAAGCTAAAGGCAAGGAACCCGTGACATCATCTAGTCTTTCTTGCTTTAAATGCAATAAGTATGGACACAAATCTAGTGGCTACCCCAAGCATAAATTTGCATAATTGTGTGAAATTGACGAGGAGGACGATGAGACTACCAGGGCATATCTTTGTGCTTCGGTGGAAGAAAGTGGATAGGAAGAGCTTGAGACCTCAGAGGAAGAGGACGAGTATTATGGGGTGATGAGGAAGCTTGTAATGACTACGGCCAAAAAAAGTGAATCACAAAGGAACAACTTGTTTCGCACCAAGTGCCATGTGGGAAAGTAGGTGTGTAAGGTGATCACAGATGGTGGCAGCCAAGAGAACTTTGTGAGTCGAACCACAGTGGAGAAGCTTGGCCTCAAAATGACACCTCACCCTTCTCCATATTCCATTGGATGGATCCGTTCTGGAGGTGGTATAAAGGTTAATTCCAAGTGCACAATTCCCATCTCAATTGGCAAGTATTCGGACAAGGTTGAATGTGATGTGTTGGAAATGGATGCTTGCAATATTTTGTTGGGAACGCCGTGGGAATTTGACAACAAAGTGATTCATAGGGGTGAGGAGAACAATTATGAGCTAAAGAAAGGTGGAGAGCGCTTTACTTTATTACCAAGCAAACTCAAGAACGTTAAAATTCATTGTAACAGTGTCATGCAGCCTATTACTATGATAACTTCGGAGAAGTCCTTAAAGAGATCTGACGTAGGCATGCGGAAGCAAATTGGATCAGATTTGGTATGAACACGAAACAGATCAATTTTGGTCAAGATTTGGCAATTGGGGAATTGAAGGATGGCTGGAATCACTCAAAACAAATTGAAAAGGGTAATTGGAACGAAATAAAGGATAGACTCGTGTATCTCAACAATTGCCATTGATCAATCAGGAGGGGTTCTACAAGTAGAACAGCTAGGAATGGGCAAGGATGAACTCTCACACTCAGGGACACACCCTCACGGTCGCACCGTTTGAATTTGGACACTTGGTAACAATTTTGGAAATAATTCAACTTGTCTATTTTCTTTCTTACATTCTGCCATGATATAAGGCAGATTGGAATACATCAAAATAACATAAGGGAGAGTGGAATACATCAGAATAGCATGAGGGACGTCCATAATGGTATCCCATTCAGCTTTTCCCTTTCCAACACTCTCTTTTAACTTATTTAGCTTTCCTGCAATGAAAGCAATGAAGGGAAAATAAGACAGAATATTTTACACTTATTAAAAACGAAAATTAAGAGAGGCAAGCTTCCAGAATGTCCATGTCATCCATGCACCCATGCACACGTCCATACATATGTCCACACCTAATCAAGCTTGTCCAGATTGACGATTTTCCCCAAATAGGCAAGATGCAAGCATAAATCCATAAACTGAAGCAATCTGAGATGTGAGATGGATGCCATCTGAGACGTTCCTATGTCATCCTCCCTTCTTTAGAAGTTTGCTCGTCTCGAGCAGCAAGCTTGGATGGCAATCTGAGACGGTCTTACGTCAAGATCCATTGAGGAGATTGCTGGATGTCACGTTATGGTGGTGAAAGAGGGAGATCCAGATATGGAATGGCATGAAGAAGACCTCCCCAAGCCTATTCTTGAGATATTGGAAGAGTTCTCAGAGGTGGTCTCGGAAGACTTGCCAAAGGGGCTACCTCCTCTTCATAATATTCAACATAGGATCAGCTTGATCCCGGGATCTATACTCCCAAACTTACCTCACTACCGCCTTAGACCAATAGAGAATGAGATCCTTAGAGATCAAGTGCAAGAACTTTTGGACAAGGGCTTCATTTGTGATAGTCTAAGTCCGTGTGGTGTTCCTGCCTTGTTGGTGCCCAAGAAGGATGGGACTTGGCGAATGAGTGTGGACAGCTGAGCCATCAACAAAATCATAATCGGCTACAGGTTTCCAATACCAAGACTTAATGATATGTTGGACAATCTGAGTGGAGCAAAGATTTTCTCTAAGATTGATCTTAAAAGCAGGTATCATCAGATAAGAATCGGACCTGGTGATGAGTGGAAAATTGCATTTAAAATGCATGATGGCTTATTTGAGTGGCTTGTAATGCCATTCAGCCTTACAAATGCTCCAAGTACGTTTATGAGGTTAATGCACCAAGTGTTGAAACCGTTTCTAGACAAGTTCGTAGTTGTCTACTTCGACGGTATTTTGGTGTATAGCCGATCTGAATTGGAGCATGTGGAGCATTTGAAGAAGGTTTTTGTTGCACTACGTGATAATGACCTGAGTGCAAACTTGAAGAAATGTGTATTCTAGCAGAAGAAGCTCCTATTTCTTGGATTCATCATTAGTGAAGATGGAATTCAAGTGGATCAAAACAAGGTGGAAGTGATCCAAAATTGGTCGAGGCCAAAGAACGTGTCTCAAGTAAGAAGTTTTCTTGGTCTTGTAGCTTTCTATAGGCGATTCATCAAGAGGTTTAGTAAGATCGCTTCTCCCTTGACATCATTGAACAAGAAAGGAGTTGCATTTGAATGGAGCAAAGAAGTAGATGATTCATTTAATGAGCTGAAGGAGAAACTGAGCTCAACTTCGGTACTTGCTTTGCCTGATTTTAACAAAGTATTTAAAGTCCATGTTGATGCCTCTGGTGTGGGGATTGGTGTCGTGCTTTCCCAAGAGAAACATCCTATTGCTTACTTCAGTGAGAAGTTAAGCGAACATCGCCAAACTTGGATGATTTATGAGAAAGAGTTTTACGCTCTTTTTTGTGCATTAAAGACTTGGGAACATTATCTTATTGGTAAGGAGTTTGTTCTCTACTCAGATCATCGTGCTTTGAAGTATCTACATGATCAGTCAAAGTTTACTACCTAAATGCATGCAAGATGGACAACATATCTTAAAAAATTCCCTTTCAAGATCATGTACAAGAGTGGGGCACAAAATGTAGTCGCAGATGCTCTTAGTAGGAGGGTTGCACTTCTCACAGAATGGCTAGGCCGAGTGACTTCTTTTGATGAGCTCTAAGGGCAATATGAAGGGGATGCGAACTTTGGGAGCATTTGGAGCAAGTGCAAGGATGGTCGAGGTGAAGAAGAATACCACGTGCATGATGGTTTCCTTATGCGAGGTAACCAACTTTGCATCCCACAAACTTCACTATGTGAATATTTGTTATGTGAATTGCATGGTGGTTGGTCTAGTAACTCATTTAGGTCGTGACAAGACGTTGGCTGCTATTGGTGAACATTTCTTTTGGCCCAACATGACAAAGGAAGTTGCTAGATTGGTAAAACATTGCCGTGTGTGCCAAGAAACTAAAGGAGGAGTGCACAACACTGGTTTGTATATGCTATTGCCTGTTCTGCAAAACATTTGGGAAGATTTGAGCATGGACTTCGTTTTGGGATTGCCACGAACTCCACATGGTGTAGATTCCATATTCATTGTTTTTGATAGGTTGAGCAAGATGGCACATTTCATTCCTTGCAAGAAAACCTCAGATGCTCGCAGAGTTGCTCGCTTGTTTTTCAGGGAAGTAGTAAAACTACATGGAGTGCTGAAGAGTATCACATCTGATCGTGATGTGAAGTTTCTTGCCACCTTTTGGAGGACTTTGTGGATCCTCTTTGATGCTACACTTCAATATATCTCCACCACGCATCCACAAACAAACGGCCAAATTGAAGCAACCAACCCCACACTTGGAAGTTTGCTTCATAGCCTTTGCCATGACAAAAGAAGGCAATGAGATCTTGCCTTACCAATTGCGGAGTTTGCTTACAATGGCACGGTGCACAGGTCCATAGGTCACTCTCATTTTTCTTTGGTTTATACCAAAGTTCCTATCCTGCTTGTTGATGTAGCTGAACTTCCAAGGCTGGGAAAGCTAATACTTCAGCTGTGGAGTTTGCCGAACATGCTAAAGAAGTACTTGATGCCGTAAGGAGCAGGTTGTTTTCTACTTATGCCAAGGAGAAAGCAAGAGTGGATGTGTATCGGAGGGTACAAGTGTTTCAACCAGGAGAGCAGGTGATGGTGCACTTTTACAAAGAAAGGATGCCAGCCAACATAGGAGAAAAATTGCAAGCTAGGAAGCATGGTCCTTTCAATATCCTATGACGAATCAGTGACAATGCATACAAGGTTGATCTTCCAGAGGAGTATGGTGTCTCAAACACCTTCATTGTTGCTGATTTGACACCTTATTTTGATGCTTTCCCTTTGCCGTCCAAGCTCGCTACTCAGGACAAGCAAAATTCTAAGGTAGGGAGGATGACGTAGGACTGCCTTGCCTTACCAACTTTATGGCTGAATGATCACGTGGAGCTAACGTTGTATGGAGTTGCATGGGGCGTGGGTTTACATTTATCACAATTAGATAACGTTGCATGTATCACTCTCGACCATTTATTTACGTAGTTAATAAGGGCTAAGTACCATTATGAAGGGGTAAATCTAATTCATGTAATCATTAAATTAGATTCATGTATTTATGACTTTTGGTAATTAGGCTTTATGATCAGCCAAAAGTCACGCCCCTTTTATTGTGCTATGTTGAATGAAGAAAATAAGATAGAGTGAATTTTCAAATTCGAGATTAAGAGTCCAATTTGTATAGTGCGACCATGAGGGTGTGTCCCTGGTGTTCTTATTACAAATTGCCCTTGCTGGTTGTCCTAATTTTAGGACCCCTCGTGTTTGAACGATGGCAGTTGTCAGGACACACAAGTTTATCTTTGGTAATTCCTAAATTCAAGTGTTTAGAGTGTTCAAACGAACCAACTTAGCTGAATTAACAAGCTGGTCAGTTTGCACAAGTGAGAGTTGAGCAAAATTATAAACCAACTAATTAACACGCATCTAAGCTCAGGTCATTTTGTTCGGCCATGTTGCTCAGATTTTTGGTGGTGCTAGGTAGGTAAATTGGGACACAGATCAGGAGATCACGTAGTCCTGTGGTTCGGCTTGTAGGTGGGTTCTCTCGCAACTCTCAGGTGATAACGTTTACTCAAAATCAATATGGGAATTGATCTGATCGTAGTCTTGCTCTGATACCACTTGGCGTAGCACAACGAAAGCTCACAATCAACTATGCTAAGAAGGTTGTGAATTTTGTTCGTTATAAGGTAACTTGGTAACGTGATAAAGACTTCCACTTGAATCTTCCAAAATAAGAAGGAAGTTGTGCTTGAAAAATCCAAGCAACCTACCAATGGCTATCACAACCCAATCTGAGGTCGGTAACCAGTGCTAGACTCCATGATGAATAACAACACATGTGCAATCTAGCAAGCCTCAAATCCCACACACAATCTCATCAAATCTCACATCAAACAAACATGCAGAAGATACAACATATACAAAGATGATATACAAACAATCAACAAAAATCTGAACAATCCATCTCCAAGTGACAATCCACAATCGGACATAAACAAGGATCTAACCACAACAGAGCATCTATACAGAAGTACAAGGATGGTACAAATCTAGAGACCTCAAAAGTGAAGCCCTCGAACAAAAGAGACGAGCTCAAACAACAGACTCCAGAATCAAACTCAACTATGGCACCCCAGAACCTGAGATAGATTTGTAAGGGGTAAGTATCGAGAAACACTTAGTAAGAGGATAGAATATAACATATTAGTTATGTTTGAGATATATGTGCCACAGAACTTAACCATGTTCGACATAACTGAACTCAAAATGTATGATGACCATATCTTCACAAACTCCGAAAACACAAATATAAACATATGGAGAGCCACGAACATATAGAGCGATAAATTCAAACACAAATATAGACACACACACACACTAGAGCAATGAATAGGTTTTGAAAGGCCCATTCCTTTGACTGCCAAGGGATATCCAAATGGCCAAACAAATCTCCATCCACACAAACACAAATCTAGTGTACAAATATAAGCTAGTGATAGCTTATAATGTAAACTAGTGATATCTCCGACCTATGATCTCATAGACTAACATCCCCATTAGTATGGAAAAGCCTGTTCATTTCTCTCACAAAACACATATCAAATTAAACACATGACCCAACAGACCAGAATCCATCTTACATGGATATATCAAACATACGAAATCAGCCCCAAGCTAGCAATCTAGCCGGCTATTCACAAACCTCGCATCCATCACAAACCAATCACATATTCTCAAACGAATCACATATGAACAATCTCATCTCATAATCAACAACATATGCATGAGACACACAATAATCAAGATTGATGTGAGACCATCCAACAACGAGCATAGAGCAATGCAAGTTCCAATTGGGCCGATTACAAGAGCACGAACCAAGAAGCTTCAAGCTGAACTCAATGGATTCATTCAAGGCTTTTGGACTCAAGCTGAAGCAAGCAAGCCCAAGGACGACCTAGAAGCCCATGCTAAGCCCATACACATTATTGGTGTCATTCCAGAAGCTTAGCATACACGTGATTACTTTGGATGCAAGGAATCTTCCTATTTCGGAAGTTAGCTTATTATTTAGTTAAGTCATTAGTTTGATCAAGAAACTATATTCCAGCAACTATGACTTGTTTAGAACTAAGAGAGACGTGCTTATAAACTTCCTAAAGCATGTTTAGATTCATTCTTATTTAGTTCTTGTTTAGGTTATCAATTTGGCCAGATTAGGACTTCTTCTTATTTTAGCCAGAATAGACTTTGTTTTAATTAGGAAGTTGATGTACTTAAGAGCCTATATAAAGAGGCCTACGTTCATTAATAAAGACACACAACTTTGATATTCAGATTACTTAGCATATGGCTAATTTGGTGAGTTGATACTCATTGCGCATTCTTGGTTAGGCTAGTGTGTTGCTTAGCTAGGGCAACATTTTTTTTGTGGCGTGATTCGACTACAAGACTTGGGTTTGTGACTTCTAATTGATCGGGTTAGGGTGAGCCTTCACCAAAGTTTGAGCATTGCGTGGTTGGAGTTGAAGTCTTTCTCATCCAGCAAGTAGCAACGGTCCATTCATGTGGAATTCATAACGAGTTTCATATCATTTGGTATCAGAGCTACGACTTGCTACTACTTATCCTTTATTTACGTTTTATTAGTTTAGCATTCAATTAGTTTTGTTTTCGTCCAAGTGACTTGATTCATTTTGAGTTTGGTTGCTTTCGGTCAAGAAAAAGAAAAAGAACAAAAAAAGGAGAGAAAAATAGAAAAGGAAACAAAAAAAAGAGGAAAAACAAAAAGAACAAAAAAAGGAGGAAGGAAGAAAAGGAAGGCACCAAACAGGGAGTTGCAAGACTAAATAGGCATTCACAAGAAAGAGAAATGTTCCAAAACAAGGAGGCTTGCACGCAAAAGAGGAAACAAAGACCAAAACAGGTGTGCGAGCTAAACAAGCAAGCTTGTGGATCAAAAGAGGACAAGGACGAATCAAGAAAAGGAAGGAGGAACACGCAAGACAAAAGAAGAGGCCGAACAGGAAAGAAAGAACCTTATCACGCAAGAAAGCAAGCGGAAGGAATTCTGTTTGTTTTATGAAACTTGTAATTTAAGCAAAGGCAGTACTAGCTTTAGTAAGAATGTGCAAGTATCATGAGTGGAAAGAGGCAAGAGTGTATGAGCTCATTAGAGAGAAAAGCCAATCCAGAGTGCAAACACGAGTGGAATTTGAGTGCACATTATAATTGAGAGCAAACACGTAAGGGAGAGAATTGTGAGGCCATATTGTTTTAACTAACCAAATCTTTTCTTGCAGCAACATGTCTCAACCAAATGAGGGGGAGAGGCACAACAATCTGGTTGGCGTGGATCTTAAGGTGTTGATAGATGCCATGACAAGAAATTTGAGGAACATGTTGCGAGAAGAACTCGAGCCCATGCAATCACGTATAGATGCATTGGAGAATTCTCGTAGTGTGCAACCTGTACATGGTGAAATTCATGCACAAAAGGAGAGGGTGCCTATAGGAAGTTCAAGTGGAGAAGATTCTGTCCATGAAGAAGATGCAAAGTCCACAAGGAACTTCAGGAGGCCAAGAATAGAACATCAACCTAGGGAAGCAAGGAGAAGAAAGGATGACAATTTAAGTAGTATCAAACTCAAGATACCTACTTTTGCAGGTCGTTCTGATCTAGAAGCATACCTAGAGTGGGAGAAGAAGATTGAGTTCATGTTTGATTGCCAAAATCACTCTGAAGCAAGGAAGGTAAAACTTTCCATCACTAAGTTTACTGATTATGCTATAACTTGGTGGGATCAACTTGTGACAAGCAGGAGGAGGAATGGAGAATTTCCCTATAGCTACGTGGGAAGACATGAAGGTGGTGATGAGGAAGAGGTTTGTTCCGAACCACTACTATAGAGGGTTGTATAAAAGGTTGCAAGGACTGAGGCAAGGAAGCTTGAGTGTGGATGAGTATTTCAAACAGATGGAGATAGCCATGATTAGAGCGGATATAGAAGAAGATAGAGGGGTGACCATGGCAAGGTTCTTGAATGGACTCAATCCTGAGATTCAAGACAAAGTTGAGTTGCACCACTATGTGGAGTTGGAAGACATGGTGCATATGGCAACAAAGATTGAAAAGCAACTCAAGAGAGGAGAAGGAAGGGCGAGAGCTACATCTGGTTCTACTTGGAATCAAAACTATCCAAAGAAGTTTGAAAAGCCACAAGCAGCCAAGGTAGAGCAAAAGTCTGAGAGTTCTCAAGCTCAAAAGAAGGTTGACATCACTCTAGCAAGAAATCGAGACATCAAGTGCTTTAAGTGCCTAGGCAGAGGACATATCTCAAGTCAATGCCCTAACAAGCAAGCAATGGTGATTAGAGAAAGCGGAGACATTGAAACTGATGGAGAAGATTCGGAGCATGAAAGTATGCATTCATTAGAGGATGTATCTGAGGAAGAGTATGAGGCAGCTAAGAAACTTACTCTTGTAAGTAGGAGATCATTGAGTGTGCAAGTGAAAGAAGAAGCTGATGTGGTTCAAAGAGAAAATATTTTCCATACAAGGTGCTATGTGAACGACAAAGTGTATAGTGTCATCATAGATGGAGGAAGTTATGCTAATGTTGCAAGCACTACCATGGTGGAGAAGTTAGGGTTGCTCACTGGAAAACACCCTAAACCTTACAAACTACAATGGCTGAATGATAGTGGAGAAGTGCGAGTGATGAAGCAAGTTTTGGTAATATTCCGTATTGGCAACTATGAAGATGAAGTGTTGTGCGATGTTATACCAATGCAAGCTGGTCATCTATTGCTAAGAAGGCCATGGCGGTTTGATAGAAAGGTGCATCATGATGGCTACACTAATAAGTACACGTTCATGCTAAAGAAGAGAATAATCACTTTGCTACCATTGATACCATCGCAAGTGTGTGAAGATCAAAAGAAGTTACAGCAAGAAAGTGATGAGAAAAGAGGATGTGACAAGAAAAAGAAGAATGATAGGAGAGAAGAAGCCGAAAAATAGAAAGATAAGTCGGCCAAAAGAGAGGAAATAAGTGAGAAAACAAATAAAGCCGTAAAAATAGAATTAACAACGGCCAATGAGAGAAAATTCGAAAGGATGGAAAAGAAACTACTATGTGAGAGCAAGTGAGGTTAAACAAATGTGTTTTGAAAAGAAGTCAATGATCTTGCTTCGGTATAGGGAGACACTTTTGGTTACTAACGAGCTTGATTCACAATTGCAAGCATGGTTAAATCTCTTTTGCAAGATTATGAGGATGTCTTTCCCGAAGAATTACCACCAGGTTTACTAGCAATAAGAGGGATTGAACATCAGATTAATTTTATCCCGGGAGCAACAATTCCAATTTGGCTAGCCTATAGAAGCAACTCGGAGGAGACAAAAGAACTTGAGAGACAAGTAAATGAGCTTTTGTAGAAAGGGTATGTAAGAGAGAGCATGAGTCTATGTGCTGTTTCAGTCCTACTTGTGCCAAAGAAGGATGGATCATGGAGGATGTGTGTTGATTGTCGAGCTATCAATAATATTATGGTAAAATATCGTCACCCTATTCCTTGTTTAGATGACATGTTAGATGAATTGCATGGTTCTTACATGTTTTCAAAGATTGATTTGAAGAGTGGTTATCATCAGACTCGTATGAAAGAAGGAGATGAGTGGAAAACAGCGTTTAAAACAAAGTATGGTTTGTATGAATGGATGGTTATGCCTTTTGGTTTATCTAATGCACCTAGCACATTAATGCACCTTATGAATCATGTTTTACGTCCATTTATTGGAAAATTTATGGTTGTTTACTTTGATGATATACTTATCTATAGCAAGAGCATTGAGGATCATGTTTAGCATTTGAAAGCTGTTCTAAATGCATTACGTGAGGATCAGTTGTATGCTAACCTGAAGAAGTGCACCTTTTGCACGGATAAGCTTGTATTCTTGGATTTTGTTGTTAGTGCTAAAGGAATACAGGTTGATGAGGAAAAGATCAAAGCAATTCGAGAGTGGCCGAGTCCCACACACATTGCAAATGTCTAAAGCTTCCACGGCCTAGCTAGCTTTTATTGAAGGTTTGTGAAAGATTTTAGCACTATAGCCGCACCACTCATACATTTGTCCACATATGATCACTCTTTCCCGTATTGGCAACTTTCTTAAATAGGCAAGACAAACACAAAGGCATGAAGTTGGCAAGACAGTCCTATGTCATCCTCCCATCCTTAGAATTCTACTTGTCCCGAGGAACTAGCTTGGATGGCAATGGGAAAGCATCAAAGTAAAGTGTCAAATCAGCTATGTTGAAGGTGTTAGAGACGCCATACTCCTCTGGAAGATCAACCTTGTATGCATTGTCACTGATTCTTTTGAGGATCTTGAAAGGACCGTACTTCCTAGCTTGCAATCTTCCTCCTATGTTGGCTGACATTCGTTCCTTTCTAAAGTGCACCATCACTTGCTCTCCTGGTTGAAATATTTGCACCCTTCTATGCACATCAATTCTTTCTTTCTCCTTTACATAGGTGGAACTCAACCTGCTCCTCTTGGCTTCAAGTACCTCTTTGGCATGCTTGGCAAACTCCAAAGGTGAAGTGCTAGCTTTACCCGGCCTTGGAATTTCAGCTACATCAACAAGCAAGTTTGGTACTTTGGTATAAACCAAAGAAAAAGGAGAGTGACCCGTGGACCTGTGCACCACGTCATTATAAGCAAACTCCGCAATTGGTAAGGCAAGATCCCATTGCCTCTTCTTGTCATGGAAAAGGCTCCAAAGCAAACTTCCAAGGGTGCGGTTGGTTGCTTCAGTTTGGCCATCTGTTTGGGGGTGCGCGGTGGAGCTATACTGAAGTGTAGCATCAAAGAGGATCCATAAGGTCTTCTTAAAGGTGGCAAGAAACTTCACATCACGATCAGAAGTTATGCTCTTCAGCACACCATAAAGCTTTACCACTTCCTTGAAGAATAAGCGAGCAATTCCGTGAGCATCCAAGATCTTCTTGTAAGGTATGAAATGCGCCATCTTGCTCAACCTGTCAACAGCAACAAATATGGAATCTACACCACGTGGAGTTCGTGGCAATCCCAAAATGAAGTCCATGCTCAAATCTTCCCAAATTTCTTGTAGAACAGGCAATGGATATACAAACCAGTGTTGTGCACTCCTCCCTTAGTTTCTTGGCACACATGACAATGCTTCACCAATCTAGCAACTTCTTTTATTATGTCGGGCCAAAAGAAACATTCACCAAGAGCAGCCAAGGTCTTGTCATGACCTAAATGTGCCATGAGACCAACACCATGCAATTCCCATAACAAATGCTCACGTAGTGAAGTTCGGGGAATACAAAGTTGGTTACCTTGCATAAGGAAGCCATCATGCACGTGGAATTCTCCATCGCCCTTTCCACCCTTGCACTTGCTCCAAATGCCTCCAAAGTCCGCATCATCTTCATACAATTCTCGGAGTTCATCAAAAGAAGTGACACGACCTCGCCATTCTGTTAGAATTGCAGCCCTCTTACTAAGAGCATCTGCACCACTCTTGTGCATGATCTTGAATGGAAATTTCTAAAGGTTCGTGGTCCATCTTACATGCATTTGGCTCATAAACTTGGATTGATCATGAAGGTATTTGAGAGCACGATGATCTGAATAAAGGACAAATTCCTTGCCAATGAGGTAATGCTCTTATGTCTTTAGTGCACGAAAAAGAGCGTAAAACTCCTTCTCATAAGTTGTCCAAGTTTGATGATGCTCACTTAACTTCTTGCTAAAGTTAGCAATGGGACGTTCCTCTTTGGAAAGCTCAGCTCTAATCCCTACTCCAGAGGCATCCACATGTACTTCAAAAACTTTGCCAAAGTCAGGTAATGCAAGCACGGTGGTTGAGCTCAATTTCTCCTTCAACTCATTAAAGGCATCATCCACCTCTTTACTCCATTTGAAAGCAACTCCTTTCTTGGTCAATGATGTCAATGGAGAAGCAAGCTCACTGAACCCCTTGATGAACCACCTATAGAAAGCTGCAAGACCAAGGAAACTTTGAACTTGAGACACATTTTTTGGCCTCGGCCAATTCTGAATCACCTCCATTTTTTTCTAGTCTACTTGAATTCCATCTTCACCAATGATGAATCCAATAAATAAGAGCTTTCTCTGCCAGAATATGCACTTCTTCAAGTTTGCACTAAGCTCATTCTCACGTAGTGCAATAAAAACTTTCTTCAAATGCTCAACATGCTCCAACTCTAATTGGCTATACACCAATATGTCATCGAAGTAGACAACAACGAACTTGTCTAGAAATGGCTTCAACACTTGGTGCATCAATCTCATAAACGTACTTGGAACATTTATGAGTCAAAATGACATTACAAGCCACTCAAACAACCCATCACGCATCTTAAACGCGGTCTTCCACTCATCTCCGGGTCTAATTCTTATCTGATGATTCCCGCTCTTTAGATCAATCTTCAAAAAGATCTTTGATCCACTCAAATTATCCAACATATCATTGAGTCTTAATATTGGAAATCTATAGCCAATTGTGATTTTGTTGATGGCTCAACTATCCACACACATTCGCCAAATACCATCCTTCTTTGGTACCAACAAGGCAGGAACTCCGCATAGACTTAAACTTTCACGAATGAAGCCCTTGTCCAAAAGTTCTTGCACTTGATCTTTAAGGATCGGATTCTCTATGGGACCAAGGCGGTAGTGAGGCAAGTTTGGGAGTATGGACCCTGGGATCAAGTCAATCCTATGTTGGATATTGCAAAGAGGAGGTAGCCCATTTGGCAAGTCTTTTGAGACCACCTCTGGAAACTCTTCCAATATCTCAATCACAGGCTTAGGGAGGTCTTCCTCTCGCCATTCCACATCTAGATCTCCCTCTTTCACCACCATAATGTGACATCCACCCATCTCCTCAATGGATCTCTTCAAGGCCTTCTCCAAAGTTATCATAGTAACAAGCTGCATGGCACTATTACATTGAACTTTTACATGCTTCGGTTTGCTTGGCAACAAAGGAAAATGCTCTCCATCTTTCTTTAGCTCATAAGTGTTCTCCTCACCCTTATGAATCACTTTGTTGTCGTACTCCTATGGCTTTCCCAACAGAATATTGCACGCATCCATCTCTAATACATCACATTCAACCTTGTCCGAGTACTTGCCAATTGAGATAGGAATTGTGCACTTCAAGTTAACCTTGATGCCTCCACCAGCACGGATCCATCCAATGGAATATGGAGAAGGGTGTAGTGTGGTCTTGAGGCCAAGTTTCTCTATGGTGGTGCGACTCACAAAGTTTTCTTGGCTGCCATCATCTATGATCACCTCTCACACTTCACTTCCCACGTAGCATTTTGTGCAAAACAAGTTGTTGCATTGGGACTCATTCTTCTTGGTAGTGGTCATCACGAGCTTCCTCAACACCCCACAATACTCTTCCTCCTCTTCTGAGATCTCTTGCTCCTCATCTTCACTCTCTTCCACTAGAGCACAAAGATACGCCCCTGAAGTCTCTTCCTCCTCATCTTCAATTTTACACAACTGAGTGAATTTACACTTAGGGCAATCACTTGACTTGTGACCATATTTATTGTATTTGAAGCAACATAGACCAGAAGTTGTCACGGGTGCCTTGCCTTTAGTTGAAGCAGCTTCGGGAACGGGCTTCTTTGGAAGTGTTTTTGAATTAGTTGCTTGTGTGACACCCTTCTCATTTCCTCCTCTTAATGATTGCCCAGTACCCAAAAAAGCGAGTTAGGGTTGATTTCTTCTTCTTCAAGGCAGACCCTATCTTTCTTGCTTTTGAGCATGCATCATTGAAGTAGAGAAAAATGTCATACTCTATCCGATTCTTGATCTTATAGCTGAGACCCTCGATGTAATAAGTAATCATTTTATCCTCATTCTCCTCTACATGATTTCTTGCTGCCAACCTCATAAACGCAGACGTGTACTCCTCAACACTCCTACTTCCTTGAGTGGGCGTCAAAAACTGAGAGTACAAGGTTTGATGGTAATCAAAGGGTAAGAACCTGTCTTGGAGGCTTGTTCTATAGTAGGCCAATATCGTATGGCTCTTTCTCCTCTCCTCCTCCTAGACTCTTGTTCCTTCCTCCATCAAACAGCAGCTCCTGATTCTAGTTTGAAGGCCACGTAATTGACCTTTTGCTCCTCGGTCAAGTCCATGCAGTCAAAGTACTTCTCAACCAAATGAAGCCAGTTCAAGAAACCCTCTACATCAACATCCCCATAAAACTTCTCTATGTTCATCTTAAAAGGTTGATCCACCCTTCTATAATAATCTTCTCCACGTTCTCTTCTCTACAAATTTCTCTATGAGGTGCACGCCCTACGTCACCACGTCTACCAACTCCTCTACCTCGTCCCCTCACTCCTCAACCTCCTCTCCTCACATATAATGTAGCATCAGAATCCACATCCTCTTTATCTTCTTGGTTGTTACGTATCTCAACTAGAGGGGGTTGTCCTATAGGTGGTTGCACTGCGAGATTTGCAAGTTGAGTGCGTATCTCTAAGATGGCAGCTTCCAAAGTGGCAAACCTTTGCCACATGTCTGGATTTGGGTTTTCATTAGGGTCGGCCATAGTGCATCGACTTTTAGTGGTGCTAGGTGGTTAGACAAGACTCATATTAGGTGATCCAAAATCCTGTAGATTGGCTCGTGGATGGTGGTTCTCTCACAACTTGCTGTGGTTATAATGTTCACTCACTCTCAACCTAGAAATTGAGATGATCTCAACTCAGGCTCTGATACCACTTGATGCAGCTTAGATGCATGTTACTCAAGTTTAATCTCAATTCACTCAACTCTCACTCTTACAATCTGATCAATACAAATAATAGGTTAACTTGGTACGTCTTGATCAAGATGGACACTCGAATTTCTTGGAACACAAAGATAACTTGTGTATCTCGACAACTGCCATCAATAAAACACAAGGGGTCCTAAAATTTAGGATGGCCAAGTAGGGCAAATTCGAACAATAGGGATGCACCCTCACGGATTCTCTCTGCACTCTCAAGCACGCAGCTTCAATTTTGGTAAAATTCTCTTCTCAATGATTTGTTATTCTGAGCTGGAAAACAACTTAAGGAAGGCGTGGATTTAGGCCATATTTAATTTGGCCGTTGTCTATCTTTAATCCCCTCATCATGGCAAATAATCTCCTACCTTATGAGCTACCAGCATTTGGAATTCAAAAGAGTTCTAATAATTACAACTTATTAAAAGAGGAAATAAAGATGATCAAGTAAATGCAAGCAAGTCTGCGGTCCATGCACTCCATGCATACATTCGTTCACATGTGATCACTCTTGCCCGAATTGGCAACATTCTCAAATAGGTAAGACAAACACGAAGGCATGAAGTTGGCAAGATGGTCCTACGCTAGGATCATGCCGTAGGACGAATCAAGATTGTAAGATCAACTCGGCCAACTTTCCTCCACGTGATCATTGCATGGTTTGCATGGAGCTTAAGATCATTTAATGTTCGTTTTAATTTGTCCATATGTAATAAGCCAAAGTTAATGCCATTATTAGGTGGTTAAAGCTGATTAACGGTCGGGTGAAATGAGAGGAGGTGTGCTCTAAATGCTGCCTTCAAATCTGCCTTTAATCACGCCCCTGTTTATATCTCTTTCAATTCGAATAATGGACAGAGATTACATTTGGACAAAATTATCACAAGTTGAGTGATTGCGCTGATGTGATCTTGGTAGGAGAAACACAATTATACAGACCTATTGTTGCTTAGGATGGAGTAGACTTCAAACCGACGAACTGAACTAGCAAGAACCTCGGCAAAAGAGCCTCAACCCAAGCCAAGAGCAATCTGAGAACCTTAGTCCAAGTCGAATCATGCCACAAACAAGGATGGAAGACTTGTTTGATAAGTGAAAATAAAATTCAAGCTAAACGACACACAAGCTTAGGCAAGAACAAGCAGAGTTATCAAAACTCAGTAAGTCAAAGACTTATAATATTCAGAATGAATTCATGTATTGTGGGGTCCCTAAAACACACGTCCTAAGCCTCTATTTATAGGCTCATAAGTTCTCAAAACTTCCTAAGTAAATAAACTCCTAAGTAAGCTAAAGCATTCTGGACTAACTCCTAAAAAGTAGGAGTCATTCTAAATAGGTGAATTCTGGCCAAAATAACATCTACTAAACTAGAAAAATCTAACATAATATAATAAAGTTGATGCACGTCCCAAATAGGAAGATCTTCACGTCCAAAATACGCTGGTCTTCACACGTGCATGCTTCCAGAAGATTGTGTGCATTCTAAGCATCCCAAATAGGTGCTATGCATCCAAAATAGGTTGATGGACGCCCCAAATAGGTTCTTACACGTCCATGCATGTTTCCAAAAGATTGCGTGCTTGCTAAGCTTCCAAAATAGCTTCAAACTCTCCAAAACAAAATCTGAGAGCAAATAACTTCCTAAACAACTTCAATGACGTGCATGGGCTTTGCATGGGCTTAATGGATGTCCTTGGACTTGCACAAATTTGCATTAAATTCAGCTTGGAACATTTGTCCCATCAGATTCATATCATGCGCTACGTGCGTGTGTAGTTTTCGAACCTTACCGCCATAGGTTGGCTGCTTATGGATTCAAGCACCACTTCCTTCTTGTTTCAGAAGATTCAAGTAGAAGTTTCATCCCTTGTTACCTAAGTTACCGAGTTACGAACCTAAATTTCATCCAAGTTAGGACCATAGGTTGAGAGCTTTCGTTATGCTACACCAAGTGGTATCAGAGCGAGCCTACAATCAGATCAATTCCCATATTGATCGTGAGAGTTGAGTGTGAACATCATAACCGCAATGAGTTAAGAGTGAGCCCATCTATAAGCCGAACCATAGGACCACGTGATCCCCTAATCTGTGTCCCAATTACCATACCTAGCTCTACCAAATTCCGTGCAACATGACTGAACCAAATGATCCTCCGTGACAAGATATTAATCAAAGGTTTACCAACCTTGTAGTTGCCATCCTTGACATTCGTACTCAGCTATCTAACCTTGCAGTGCATCCTCCTCTAGCTGAGGCACGCCTTAATCTCGAAGTGGAGTACAATGGTGATTCGGATGCAACACTCTACGTGAGAGGAGGAAGAGGAGCTCATGGTAATAGAGGGAGAGGGCATGGAAGAGGAGATGGAGGATAAGGATATTTAGGCTGTGTGCCTAGGAGAGAAGTTTTTAGAGATGAAGATCGTAAGGAGGAGTACGTGAGAAGGGTGGATCGTCCATTCAAGATGAACATTGAGAAATTCCAATGTGACATGGATGTGGAGGGATTTCTCAATTGGATGGATTCAGTAGAGAATTACTTTGACTGCATGGATCTTTTTGAAGATCAAAAGGTGAACTACGTAGCCTTTAAACTTGAGTCGGGTACAGCTGTATATGGAGGAAGGAGCAAGAGGCATGAAGGAGGAGAGGTGAACATCCAATTTGTGATTGGCCGAACATGGAGCAAGCCTTACGTGAGCATTTCCTTCTGGTGGATTATCAACAAATGCTATATTCTCAATTCTTAATGTGCATGCAAGGTAATCGCACCGTTGATGAATACACATTTGAATTCTTGAGGCTATCTGCTCGAAATGACATTGAGGATAATAAGGATCAGATGATCTCCGGTTATATTGAGGGTCTCCATTATTAGATCAAAAGTAGGCTAGAATTCGACACATTTTTGTTTTTCAACGATGTGTGTTCGAAAGAAAGGAAAATTGGAAGTGCCTTGAAGAGGAAGAAAGGTACGTCCTCTCGCTTTTTAGGGCCTGGCCAGTATTCATCTTTCATAAGAGGAGGTGCGGAGGGGAGTGCACCCCAAGCCACCAAGTCCAAGGCCCCTCCAACTAAGCCTACCACCATTTTGGCATAAAGGAAGGGAAAAGAAGCATCCACCATGTCAACTCTTTGGTGTTTGAAGTGTAATGAAGTGGGGCACTAGTCTAGTGACTGCTCTAAACATAATTTTACTCAACTATGCAAGGTGGAAGGCTCGGAGGAAGAGGATGAAGGGGCGTACTTGTGTGCCCCCGTTGATGAAAGTGTAGGAGATGATGAGGAGATCACTGATGAGGATGGATATTATGGTATCATCCAGAAGGTGGCTTTAACCACGACTAAACGAGATGACACTCAACATAATAACTTGTTCCGCACGAGTTATCACGTTGGGAAAGAGGTTTGTGAAGTCATCATAGATGGAGGCAGCTAGGAGAATTTTGTGAGCCGCAAGACCATGGAGAAGCTCAGCTTGAAGACCAGCCCGCACCCCACTCCTTACTCTATAGGGTAGGTTAGATCCAGAGGTGGGATCAAGGTCAGCTCAAGGTGCATCATTCTAATCACAATTGGGAAGTATTCTGACCAGGTGGAGTGTGATGTTTTAGACATGGATGCGTGCCATATTTTGTTGGGAAGACCGTGGGAGTATGATAACAAGGTGGTGCATCATGGTGAGGAGAACACGTACGAGGTCAGAAAGGGAGGAGAAAAATTCACCTTGCTGCCCAAGATGCCAAAACCTGTGAAGAGTCATTCCAACAATTCCATGCAGCTTGTATCTGTAGTGACTTCTACACGTGAATTTGTGAAATCTTCCAAGGAGTTAGAGTGTTTTTACGTGCTCATCATGACCAACCCACCATCAAAAGGTGATAAAGGTTGGGAGAATCTACCTAGAGAAGTGTTGAAGCTGTTTGAGCTCTTTCCTGAGCTTGTGGATGAAAGCTTGCAAAAGGGACTACCACCCTTACGTGAAATCCAGCACCAAATTGATCTCATACCCGATGTAATGCTTCCCAACTTACCACACTATAAGATGAGCCCAAAAGAGAACCAAATCCTCCAAGAGCAAGTGTAAGAGTTGTTAGATAAGGGCTACATGCAAGAGAGCCTAAGTCCGTGTGGTGTGCCAGCATTGCTCGTGCCTAAGAAGGATGGCACTTGGAGGATGTGCATCGATAGTAGGGCGATCAACAAGATCACTATTGGGTATAGATTTCCCATACCACAGTTTGATGACATGTTGGACAACATAAGTGGTGCAACAATCTTTTCTAAGATTGATCTATGGAGAGGGTACCACCAAATTAGAATTCGGCCAGGTGATGAATGGAAAACCACGTTCAAAATGCGTGATGGCTTGTACGAGTGGCTCATGATGCCTTTTGGTCTCACAAATGCCTCGAGCACCTTTATGAGGCTGATGTATCAAGTGCTCAAACCTTTTCTAGACAAGTACGTGGTGGTGTACTTCAATGATATCTTGGTCTATAGCAAGACCGAGGTAGATCACATCGCGCACTTGAAGGAGGTGTTCAGTGCCTTGCAAGCCAATCAATTGTACGTGAACCTCAAGAAGTGTAGCTTCTGGAAGAATCAACTTCTCTTCCTTGGGTTCTTGGTGGGAAAAGATGGAGTTCACATCGATCAAGCCAAGATAGAGGCAATCCAATCCTGGCTTGCACCACTTAGTATGAGCTAGACCCGTAGTTTCCTTGGTTTGGCCTCATTCTACTGAAGATTCATTCGAGATTTCAGTATAATAGCTGTGCCCCTTACTGCTTTACTCAAGAAGCAGACCCCCTTTGAGTAGGGAGAAGAAGCTGATCGTGCCTTTTGTAGCTTGAAGGAGAAGTTGAGCTCAGCACCTGTCCTTGCACTCCTTGACTTTACCAAGCTATTTGAAGTCGAGGTTGATGCATTCAGGCTTGGCATTGGTGGGGTGCTTTCTCAAAAGAAGAAATCAGTGACATTTTTCAGTGAGAAGATCAGTGAGGCAAGGCCCAAGTGGACCACATATGAGAAGGAGTTTTATGTAGTGTTTCGTGCTCTCAAGACGAGGGAACAATATCTTATTAGTAAGGAATTCATCCTTTACACAGATCATAAGGCATTAAAATTTTTGCATGATTAGTCTAGGCTTAGCAACCCTATGCATGCTCGTTGGTGAACGTACTTGCAATAGTTTTTGTTTAAGATATCACACAAGAGTGGCAAGCAGAATGTAGTTGTGGAATGCACTTAGTAGATGACTTGCTTTGCTTACTGAATTGAGAGGTGTGATCCTGCCTTTGATTGTTTCCGAGACATGTATGAGGGAGATGAGGATTTTGATGATATTTGGAGGAAGTGCACGGAGGGAAAGGGTGTTGGTGATTTCTACTTACAGGAGGGTTTTCTTATGAAGGGGAACCAACTTTGTGTGCCAAATTCATCCCTCCGTGATCAGTTGATGCAGGAGATGCATGCAAGAGGTTTGGCTTTGGGGCGAGATAAGACTCTGACTGCCTTGCAAGAACATTTCTATTGGCCTAAGATGTACAAGGACGTTGCCAAGTTTGTGCAACATTACTGTGTGTGCCAAGAAATGAAAGAAGGTGTCACCAATGCTTGATTGTACATGCCATTATCGATCCCAAATGCAATATGGGAGGACCTCAACATGGATTTTATACTTGGTTTACCCTGCACTCCGAGAGGAGCAGATTCTATTTTTGTCATTGTGGATAGGTTGTCAAAGATGGCTCACTTTGTGCCATGCAAAACGACCAATGATGCATCTGCGGTGGCAAGACACTTCTTTCATGAGGTGGTACGACTTCATGGAGTGCCCAAGACAATTGTCTCTCACCGAGACACAAAGTTTCTTACTAGCTTTTGGAAGACACTTTGGAGGATGTTCGATGCTACACTCCAATTCAGCACCACCGCACACCCTCAAACGGATGGTCAGACCAAAGCCACCAACTACACCCTTGGCAATCTTCTCCGCAGCTTGTGCCATGAAAGATTGAGGCAATGGGATCTTGCCTTACCTATTGTGGAGTTTGCCTATAATGGTGCTGTCCACAGGTCCACGGGGAAGTCTCCTTTTGCTTTGGTGTACACGAAGCCTCCTAACCATTTGGTTGATATGTCTAGTGTACCATGGCCTGTCCGAGCAAACACGAGTGCACTTGCTTATGCCAAGGATGTGCAATCCATCCTTGAGGCTGTGAAGAAGAGACTTGGAGAAATGTATGCTAAGGAGAAGGAGCGAGCTGATTCCAAGAGAAAGGTGCAAGTGTTCCAACCAGGCGAATAAGTGATGGTATATTTTTGCAAGGAATGACACCTTCAGGTTGGGGTGGCAAGTTACAAGCTTGGAGTTCGGTCCATACAAGGTGTTGAGGCATGTCAACAACAACGCATACGTGATTGATCTCCTGGAAGACTTAGGTATGTCAAGAACCTTCAACATGGCTGACCTCACCCCCTACTTCAACCCACTTCCTTTGCCAAGCCACCTTGCTACTCGAGACTAGCACAATCCTAAGGTGGGGAGGATGCCATAGGACGAATCAAGATTGCAAGATCAACTCGGCCAACTTTCCTCCACGTGATCATTGCATGGTATGCATGGAGCCTAAGATCATTTAATGTTCGTTTTAATTTGTCTAGCTGAGAACTTTTTGAATTCTGTCCGATTACCTTCCTTTTGTGATGTAATAAGGCGAAGTTAATGCCATTATTAGGTGGTTAAAGCTGATTAACGGTCGGAGTAAACAAGAGGAGGTGTGCTCTAAATGCTGCCTTCAAATCTGCCTTTAATCATGCCCCTATTTGTATCTCTTTCAATTCGAATAATGGACAAAGATTACATTTGGACAAAATTATCACAAGTTGAGTGATTGTGCTACATGCGTGTGTGGTTTTTGAACCTTACCTTGGCCATAGGTTGGCTGCTTATGGATTCAAGCACCACTTCCTTCTTGTTTCGGAAGATTCAAGTGGAAGTTTCATACCTTGTTACCTAAGTTACCGAGTTACGAACCTAAATTTCATCCAACTTAGGACCATAGGTCGAGAGCTTTCATTGTGCTATGCCAGATCAACTCGTGACAAGCAGGAAGAGAAACGGAGAATGCCTTATAGCTACATGGGAAGATATGAAGGTGGTGATGAGGAAGAGGTTTGTTCCGAGCCATTACTATAGAGGGCTGTATAAGAAGTTACAAGGATTGAGGTAAGGACGTTTGAGTGTGGAAGAGTACTTCAAACAGATAGAGTTAGCCATGATTAGAGCTGATATAGAAGAAGATAGAGAAGTGCACATGGCAAGGTTCTTGAATGGACTCAACCCTGAAATTCAAGACAAAGTTAAGTTGCACCACTATGTGGAGTTGGAAGTCATGGTGCATATGGCAACAAAGATTGAGAAGCAACTCAAGAGAGGAGAAGGAAGGACAAGAGCTACATCTAGTTCTACTTGGAAGCCAAACTATCCTAAGAAGTTTGACAAGCCACAAGCAGCCAAAGTAGAGCAAAAATCCGAGGGTTCCCAAGCTAATACTCAAAAGAAGGTGGACATCACTCTTGCAAAAAACCGAGACATCAAGTGCTTTAAGTGTCAAGACAGAGGACATATCTCAAGTCAATGCCCTAACAAGCAAGCAGTGGTGATTAGAGAAAGTAGAGAGATTGAAACTGTAGAAGAAGATTCGGAACATAAGAGTATGCCTACATTAGAGGATGTATCTGAGGAGGAGTATGAGGCTGTTGAAAAACTTACTCTTGTAAGTAGGAGAGCCTTGAGTGGGCAAGTGAAAGGAGAAGCTGATGTGGCTCAAAGAGAAATATTTTTCACAGGAGATGCTATGTGAAAGACAAGGTGTGTAGTGTCATCATAGATGGAGGAAGTTGTGCTAATGTTGTAAGTACTACAATGGTGGAGAAGCAAGGGTTACTCACTGGAAACCACCATAAGCTTTACAAACTACAATGGCTGAATGATAGTGGAGAAGTGCGAGTGATGAAGCATGTTTTTGTAGCATTCTGCATTGGCAACTATGAAGATGAAGTATTGTACGAAGTTGTATCCATGCAAGCTGGTCATCTATTGCTAGGACGGCCATGATAGTTTGATTAGAAAGTGCATCATGATGGCTACACCAACAAGTATACGTTTATGCTATAGAAGAGAGTGATCACTTTGGCACCATTGTCACTATCCTAAGTTTGTGAGGACCAAAAGAGGTTACAACAAGAAAGTGATGAAAAAAGGGAGCGTGACAAGAAAGTGAGAGGAGAGAAGAAGCCGAAAAATAGAAAGAAAAAATGGCCAAAAGAGAGGAAACAATTGAGAGATCAAAAAAAGCCAGAAAAATAGAAGTAAAATCGGCCATTGAGAGAAAATCCGAGGGATGGAAAAGAAAATACTATGTGAGAGCAAGGGAGATTAAATAAGCCTATTTTGAAAAAAAGTCAATGATCTTACTTCGATATAGGGAGACGCTTTTGGTTACTAACGAGCTTGATCCACAATAGCCAAGCATGGTTAAATCTCTTTTGAAGGATTATGAGGATGTCTTCCCCAATGAATTACCACCAGGGGAATTGAACATCAAATTGATTTTGT
The DNA here is from genome assembly GCA_012979155.1 of Hypericum perforatum. Lineage (NCBI taxonomy): Eukaryota > Viridiplantae > Streptophyta > Magnoliopsida > Malpighiales > Hypericaceae > Hypericum > Hypericum perforatum. Next base: position 30,997 of record SOPF01023791.1, on the reverse strand, counting down.
CCCAGGAGCAACAATTCCAAACCATCCAGCTTATATGAGCAACCCAGAGGAGACAAAAAAACTTGAGAGACAAGTAAACGAGCTTTTGGAGAAAGAGTACGTAAGAGAAAGCATGAGTCCATGTGCTGTTCCAGTCCTACTTGTGCCAAAGAAGGATGGATCATGGAGGATGTATGTTGATTGCCGAGCCGTCAATAACATTATGGTAAAATATCGTCACCCTATTCCTTATTTAGATGACATGTTAGATGAATTGCATGGTTCTTGCATGTTTTCAAAGATTGATTTGAAAAGTGGTTATCATCAGATTTGCATGAAAGAAGGTGATGAATGGAAAACAGTGTTTAAAACAAAGTATGGTTTGTATGAATGGATGGTTATGCCTTTTTGGCCTAGGACGCTCCAGAATAAGGTAGACGTGTGCATGGCGTACACGGCATGATTTGGACCGTGTTTGAATTGAAGGCAATTATGGCGTGCACGGCATGATATGAACAACCCAGATTTTATTCGCTTTGATTTCCGATTGTAATAAGGCAAACATTAAATGCCGTATGATGTGGGGTTAAAGTTAGAAATGGTCAGAATAGGTGAAGAGTCTAGCTTTAATTTCTTGCCTTAATTCTGCCTGATTTCATGCCCCTTTATGTATCACATTTGAATTCAATAAATGGGCAGTGAGAAATTCGAATCAACCTTGAGTGTAAGAACGGTCTTACTATTTTCATGCATGGACTTGCATATGGGGCATGGATATGCACGTTGTTAACTAAAATTGCCCTAGTTGGTCGCTTGAATTTTCAAGCAAACCTCTAGCTGAGCTTCGTGAGGAGCAGGTTAGAGTCCATCATTTTCTAATTTTGAACCATCCACCATAATTAGATTCGTTAGCTTTTATTACCTATGCCAAGTGGTATCAGAGCAAGATTGAGATCCTTCTCAATTTCTAGATTGAGAGTGAGAGTGAGAGTTTCGTTATCACCATAGAGAGTTGTGAGAGAACCCACCCACGAGCTGATCCACAGGACTACGTGATCCCCTGATCTGTATCCCTATTGACCCACCTAGCACCACTAAAGGCCAAGCCACTATGATCGACCCTACAAATAACCAAAATCTGGACATGAGGCAAAGATTTGCCAACCTAGAGGCTGCCATCCTGGAGATATGCACGCAACTCGCTAACCTTGTGGTGTAACCTCCAGCACAACCACCATCGATTGAGGTACGTAACCAAAGAGAGGATGAGTATGAAGCTGATTCAGATGCCACCCTCTATGTGAGAAGAGGAGGTAGGGGAGTGCGAGGTTTGAGAGGGCATGGTAGAGGAGATGTTGGACGTATGCCTAAGAGAGAAGTGTTTAGAGAAGATGAACATAGAGAAGAATATTATGGGAGGGCAGACCGTCCATTCAAAATGAATATAGAGAAGTTTCATAGAGATATGGATGTAAAGGGATTTCTCAATTGGATGGACTCGTGGAGAAGTATTTTGATTGTATGGATCTTACTGAAGATCAGAAGGTGAACTACGTAGCCTTCAAATTGGAGTCAGGAGCGGCTGTATGGTAGAGGAAGGAACAAGAGGCTCGTAGAAGAAGAGGAGAACATCCAATTCGGGACTAGCCTAGCATGGAGCACACATTCCATGAACATTTTCTCCTAGTTGATTATCATTTGATGCTTTATTCGCAATTCTTGTCATGCCCGCAAGGCAACCGCACCGTGGAAGAATACACTTCAGAATTCATGAGGTTGGCTGCATGAAATGATGTCAAGGACAATGAAGATCAGATGATCTCACGTTATGTGGATTGTCTGAGTTACGAGATAAAGAGCAAACTGGAGTTTGACACTTTCTTATTTTTCAATGACGTTTGTGCAAAGGCAAGAAAGGTAGGAGCTACCTTGAAGAAAAAGAAAATGTCCTCTTCACGTTACTCTGGGCCTGGTTAGATATCTAGCTATGCAAGAGGAGGCACGGAGAGGAGTGCACCTCAAGCAATTGATGCTAGACCCCCTCTAAGCAAGCCTGCCCCCGCAATTACACAAAGAAAGGGCAAGGAGGCAGCAACCACTTTGACACTTTGTTGCTTCAAATGCAATGAAATGGGGCACAAGTCAAATGATTGCCCGAAACGCAAGTTTACATAATTATGTGAGAAGGGAAAATCAGAAGAAGAGGAGGAAGGAGCATACTTGTGAGCGCCTGTTGAAGGAAGCAGAGAAGAGGATTTGGAGGGGTTCGAGGATGATGAATATTATGGAGTTATGAGGAAGTTGGCTCTAACTTCCACTAAGAAGGATGAGACACAAAGGCATAATCTTTTTTGTACAAGGTGTTATGTTGGTAATCAGGTGTGTAAAGTGATCATCGACGGTGGGAGCGCAGAGAATTTTGTTAGTAAACAGATTGTGGAGAAGTTGGGACTCCAAGTCACACCACACCTTGCCCCGTACTCTATTGGTTGGGTACGATCTGGTGGAGGAATCAAAGTTAGCTCTAAGTGCACAATTCCAATCAAGATTGGAAAATTTGAAGACATGGTGAATTGTTATGTCCTTGAGATGGATGCCTGCCACATCTTGCTTGGAAGACCCTGGGAGTTCGACAATTAGGCCGTGCATAAAGGTCAGGAGAACATGTATGAGCTCAAGAAGGGAAGCAAGCAGTACACACTCCTGCTTGAAAGACCGAAGTATGGACGAGTGCAATTGAACAGTACCATGCAGCTCGTTACCATGGTTTCGTTCTCACGTGACTTTGTTGAAGATTTGCATGATGCGGAATGGTGTCACTTCTTGGTTATGAAGCACACTTCAGAGCACGAGTTAGAGGAGGGAAAGTGATGTAGCTTAGAGGCGTGTTAATCAAGTTATATCGAATTCATTCAGCTCTCACACTCACAACATTGATCACAATAATCTTTTGGTGTAAATTTGGTTCGAATGATCAACTTAAAACTCTTAGATTGCATGTAACATAGATAGAACTCGTGTATCTCGACAACTGCCATCGTTCAATCACGAGGGGTCCTAAAGTTTAGGACGGCCAGCTAGGGCAAGTTCGCACTCATACTCTTCACGGTCGCACCATATTTTGGACACTCGATCTCCTTTTGGCAATTCTCAATTCTGATTAATTATTTTGAGCTAGATACAATTTAAGGAAGGCGTGGATTTAGGCTATATTAACTCGGCCTTCATCCAACTTTAATCTCCCTCATCATGGCATATAATTTCTTGCCATATGAGTTTCCTAAACGTTCGGAAATCAGAGAGTCTGCCTATTACAAATTATTAAACATGGAAATAAGAGCAAACAAAATAAATGCAAGCCATGGTCCATGCACTCCATGCAATGCAACACAAGTCCACACATGATCACCCTTGCCTGAATAGGCAACCTTCCAAGATAAGCAACTTCCCAAATAGGCAACACGAGCTCAAATGATCTTCAAGGCAAGCACAGAGTGGCCATGGCAAGACGTTCCTAAGTCATCCTCCCTTCTTTGGAATTTTGCTCGTCTCGAGCAGCAAGCTTGGATGGTAAGGGGAATGCGTCAAAATATGGAGTAAGGTCGGACACGTTGAATGTGTTAGACACTCCATACTCTTCAGGAAGCTCGACTTTGTAGGCATTGTTACTGATCCGCCTTAAGATCTTGAAAGGGCCAAACTTCTTGGGTTGCAACTTTCCTCCCATAATGGCTGACATTCGTTCTTTTCTGAAGTGCACCATCACTTGCTCGCCTGGTTGGAAAATTTGCACCCTCCTGTGTGCATCCACTCTTTCCTTCTACTTGGCATAAGTGGAAGCCAATCTACTCCTCACGGCCTCAAGTACATCTTTTGCGTGCACGGCAAACTCCACAGCTAAAATGTTAGCTTTGCTTGACCTTGGAAGATAACGTAGGGAAGCATGGTGACTTGGATCAGTTTGATAAAATGAACACAATTATAGTAATAGGTTCGAATGATCAAATCAACACAAGTTGAATTAGGTACGCAATTCAGAATGTGAGGGTTTATCTTGGAGGATTGGATTGAAAAATAAAGATAGGAACGAACTAGGTTAGATAACTAATGTACGAGTCCACGTACACAATGCGAATCCACACATCAATTATGTAAGTCCATGCATAAACAAAGAAATCCATGCTTACAATGACGTAAGGTAATTCAGAGAATAACTTTCTCAATTTAATTCATTATATTTCCTCGATATTTTTGTTCATTCGTTTTCTTCCCTTTAAAAAGGGTACATCCAGAATCCAAAAGACAGAAGTAACATACGCACCTAATGCATTTATGATGATCACTAATGCCCTAATAACTTCAACTCAACGACTAACTCTTTAGCTGGTCACGCACAACTTTTCACGTACTCAGTTGGTCGATGTGCATCAATTGGAGCACTTATTATAATTATGATCATTCCATAATTAAAGACTAAAATCAAAAATCACAACGTGCATCAGATTGTACTTATTCGAACACACGGGTTTGGCACCCTTTTTCTTTTAACTTGATTGAACCGATCCCATCCAGGCACGCTCATTCAACATCCAAGTTGGCTCTAATTAGACAACCTAATTGGCACTTAGATGTGAAAACGTGTGATCGGATGAAATTGGTAATTAGATTACCAATGCTTGGTATGGTCCAAGATGAGAACGCCATTTATAGCGAGAGTAGGGCCAGGTTCATGTAGCATTTCTCGATGTGGGACAACAGCAAGGTTAATGACGTTTATGTTCCTACATCACCCTCCCCTCCTTAAGAAATAACTCGTCCCGAGTTGATGGTTGTAAGACCATCATGCAAGCAACATCCATGCAGACCAACACGTGAGCAGCTGGTTCGAACATTCTCTGAGATTGTATTGCTGAGCACTTGAACAAGTGACGAAGTTTGATGTCGCCCTTTCCAGCATAACAAATATTTTGATCTTAACGGACAGAACTTTGGGCGCAAGACAGTCAAGTGCTTCTTCTCGTGCTTGCCAAGACTCTTTGATTTCTCTCCCTATAACGAACCAAGATTTTCCATAATAAGCTCATGGAATTCGTCAAATTTCTTCGTCACATGCCACATGTTCTTAGGTAGCTCTTCATGCACATTCACCAATTCTGTAGCATGCAAAGCATGGAACGTGTTCTCTTTCATCTTGCTCAGCCATGGCTCGGCCTGCTTGGCTCTTGGCTCTCCTTCATACACGTGTTCCTTGCCACAAGGCAATGATGGATTGTCAAATCTCCAAGGAAAACCCAGCATATCTTGCATAACATTAACCTGGAACTCTCCAATCAAGATACTCACAACTGGCCCCAGGTTACCCTTCATGCCTTCCTCAGGATTATCTAGCTTTTCTTCGTAGCAACACATTGATGTTGAATTATTGCGTTGCTCCATTTCAACCTCAGCAATTGTAGATAACTTGCTCCTCATGTTACTCTCTTTTTTTGAATCCAGCAAGTTTTCAAGAACTCCATCAGAATTTTCCTCAATCATTTCACGAATGTTTGCCTCAAAACTCTCTTCCACTTTGCAATTTTGCATCAACGGGTGCACAATCAATATCTTCAAGGGTCGGATCATCTTTATCTTCTAGTTTGACCGGAATACCTAGGCAAAGGTCAATAGGCTCGACTATTTCCCTTTCCTTTTGTGCAACCGATTGATTGTTCTTTTTCTTCGGACAATCCTTGGCGATGTGACCCATCTGGTTACACTTATAGCAGCAAAACTGAGGAGTTACGTGTGTCTCAACTCCTTTCCTTTTCCTTTCTAAATTTTTAGGAGCAGATGTCAGCTTGGAGATTGCCATTGGATCAGGCTCGGAAATCACCTTTTTATTCGGAGTCTTGCTAAATTTATGACCCTAATTTGTGCTACCTACGGACCCTTTAAGGATAGTCAGATCTTGCACAATCTTTGCCTCCTTTACGATCTCCTTCTTGTCCAACATCTTCTCAATTTTACGTGCCATGGTAAATGCATCTTGGAAATTAAAGAACAGATCAGTCTTCATGCGTCGCTTGATCTCAGATTGCAATCCATCAATAAATTGATAGATCAGTTGATCTTCTTATCTTCCGAGTTGGTCCACGATGCCAACCGATTAAACTTAATTATGTACTCCTTCATAGATCATTTTCCTTGGATACACATCATCAATTTTGCGCTTAGGGTTTCCTTGTAACCCATGGCAAGAAATTTCTTCCTTAAGATTCTCTTCATGTAAGCCCAATCACGAATGCATCTTACTCCTCTCTCATTTTGTCACCATGCAGCCGTCCTTGAATCAAACTTGTAAGCCACGAAACTGATCATTTCTTCTTCGGTCAGATCTTTGTATTTGAAATAGTCCTCCACTGAAGTAAGCCACATGAGGAATTCTTCGTCCATGTCTCCATAGAACTTGTCAACATGCTTTCTGATTGAATGATCTTCATGCCTGCATCCATCATGTCCAAGACCACGTAATTGCTTGATCTCCTTTGTATTACGTCTTGGAACATGTAGATCTTCTTCATCCTTCTCGAATTGATCATAGCACATGAAATCAATTCGACCTTCTCACCAAATTTTGCGCGGACATGAGACCGGGGTGCAACAACATATGGTTGTATTGCAAAATGGTCCAATCGTTCAAGAACATCTTGAAATGAATTTTCCAGATTTGCAATTCTACGACTCACATCAGGGGTCACCATGTCTCGGATCGGATTTGTAGTGGAGTTTGGTAGCTTAAAGGGATTCAGATTGGATAATCACAAAATCCTGTTGATCGATTTAGTGTATGGGTCTCTCAAACTCACGGGTTGTAATGATCATGAACTCTCCCTCTCCTCTTAATATAGAAATCAAGATGATCTCAACCAAAGGCTCTGATACCACTTAATGTAGGGAAGCATAGTGACTTGGATCAGTTTGATAAAACGAACACCATTATAGTAATAGGTTCGAATGATCAAAGCAACACAAGTTTTGGTAGCCTTAGCTAGTCAAGAAGCTAGGCAAAGCAACTTAGAACAATTCCTAAAGGGGCAAGCTACTGCAATGCATAACGTAGAAGTACAACGAGGAGAACTTGCAAAGGCAAATGCTACTAGAGCATCAGGCTCTCTTCCTAGTTCTATGGAGGAAAACCCTTGAGGTAATGTTAATGCTATCTTCTTGAGAAGTAGCAAGGAATTAGCTCCCAAAGTTGTTAAAGACAAGGCTAAGGAAAATGAGAAGGAGATTCCCACCAAAGACAAGGAGAAAAATGTTGTGGAGAAAGAAAAATCTCTGCACGTTGAAATAGACATGGCAGAGGAAGAAGTTTATGTACCACCACCACCAATGATTCATGTTCTTCCTTTTCCAAAAAGGGTAAAGAAGAAGTCGGGGATGGATGACAAATTTTTCCGATTCATGGAGAAAATGAAGAATGTGCAGATTAGTGTCTCTTTTCTTGAGATGCTAGACCAAGTGCCACACTACACTAAGTTTTTGAAGGAACTCGTCACAAAGAAGAGGAAATGGGATGATGGAGAAACTATTGCCCTCACAGCAAATTGTAGCTCTTTACTCTCTAAAAATCTTCCGACAAAACTTAAAGATCCTGGGAGTTTTACTATTCCCAGCTTCATTGGTGACATTGAGTTTCCTAGCTGTTTATGTGATTTAGGCGCAAGTATCAACTTGATGCCTTTATCTTATATTTAGGAAACTTAATTTGTGTGAAGTTAAACCAACCACAATGCTTTTGCAGTTGGCAGACCAAACAATCAAAAAACCTTTCGGTGTAGTTGAGGATGTCCTAGTTAAGGTTGACAAGTTCATCTTTCCAGTTGACTTTATGGTGCTTGATTTTCCAGAGGACAAGAAATGTCCATTGATTTTAGGCTGACCCTTCCTCAACACAACACATGCATTGGTAGATGTGCATAATAGAAGATTGGTCCTAAGAATTAGAGAAGATAAGGTTGAGTTTAAAATGAGCAATTTGATGCGTCATCCTCAAGAGGAGGGGACATGCATGAAGATTGATGTCATCGAAGATTGTGTCATTGAGTTTTGAAAAGAAAACATCTCAAAAATCGAGGATACAGAGGAAATACAAGTAGAAGATGAGGAAAATGACGAAGTCAAAGAGGAGGAAGTTGACAAGAATGGTTTACTTGAGGAGTTGGAAATACATTTGAAATATCGAACTCCACCTTCAATAGTGAAAGCTCCATCCTTGGAGTTGAAAGAGTTGCCCTCGTATCTAAGATATGCATTTCTTATAGATGGAGGGAGGTTACCAATCATAATTTCAAACAAGCTCTCCAAGAATGAAGAGGATAAAGTGCTCGCAATAGTAAACAAACAGATAAAAGCTATTGCTTGGCAAATATCTGACATCAAGGGTATAAGCCCTGAAATTGTGATGCATCATATCCACACAAAGGAAGGAGCAAGGCCAAGGGTAGACCGACAAAGAAGATTGAATCCTAATATGAAGGAGGTTGTAAAGAAAGAGGTGATCAAACTCCTAGAAGCCGGAATCATTTATCTGATCTCGGATAGTGAGTGGGTAAGCCCAATTCATTGTGTTCCGAAGAAAGGAGGAATGACAGTGATAATCAATGATGAGGGTGAGCTCATTCCAACACAAACTATAACTGGTTGGAGGGTGTGCGTTGATTATCGGAAATTAAATGATGCCACTAAGAAAGATCATTTTCCTCTTCCTTTCATTGATCAAATGTTAGAAAGGATAGCGGGGTATTTTTACTATTGCTTTCTGGATAGGTACTCAGGGTACAACTAGATTGCAATTAATCCCAGAGACCAAGAGAAGACATTATTCACATGCCCTTTTGGTATTTTTGCATATTGCAGAATGCCTTTTGGATTATGTTGTGCACCAACAATATTTCAACGTTGCATGGAAGCTATCTTTTGGGAAATGAATGAGAAAATGATGGATGACTTCTGTATTTTCAGAAACTCATTTGATCACTGTTTGGACAACCTAGATAAGGTTTTGGAGAGATGCAAGGAAAAGAATCTTGTGCTCAATTGGAAGAAATGCCATTTCATGGTAGATGAAGGAATAGTTCTTGGGCACAAGATATCTAAAGTTGGAATGGAAGTTGATAGAGCCAAGACTGAGGCGATAGAGAAAATGGCAGCACCAACTACAGTTAGAGGAATTAGAGCCTTTCTGGGTCATGCTGGATTTTATCAAAGATTCATCAAGAATTTTTCTCTAATCGCAAAGCCTTTGACTAACTTGTTAATGAAGGACGTACCCTTCAATTTTGATGAGCAATGCTTTCAAGCATTCAATGCTCTCAAAAAGGCTCTTATAACTGCTCTGGTAATTTCATCACCAGATTGGAAGCTTCCATTTGAATTGATGTGCGATGCGAGTGATCTTGCTCTAGGTTGTGTTCTGGGACAGAAAAAAGAGGGAAAGCTACATGTCATCCACTATGCTAGTAGAGTACTAGCAGGGGCTCAACTCAATTATACAACCACGAAAAAAGAGATGCTTGCAGTTGTATATACATGTGACAAATTCAGACCATACTTGCTAGGGTCAAAAGTGATAGTGTATACTGACCATGTTGCTTTGAACTACTTGTTCTCAAAGCAAGATGCAAGACCTCGCTTGATGCGCTGGATTTTGTTACTCCAGGAATTCAATTTGTCCATCAAGGACAAGAGGTGCGGAGAATATTGTAGCTGACCATCTTTCTCGTTTAGAGAAAAGTGATGGTGTGAAAGTGAATGGAAAGATTCAGGAAGAGTTTCCAGATGAAACTCTAATGACACTGAGTAGAGTGCATGAACCTTGGTATCCTGATTTTGCCAACTTTTTAGTTGGAGAAATCTTTCCTAATGACTTGAGTTATCCCCAAAGAAAGAAATTTTTAAGGGATGTTTGGATGTTTATTTGGGATGATCCTTATCTTTTTAAGAGGTGTAGTGATGGGGTGATTAGACAGTGCATTGCAGAATGGGAAGTAGCAAACATTTTAGAGCAATGCCATAACACTCCATACTTGGGTCATTATGGAGTGTCTAAGACTGCTTCAAGGGTTTTTGAGTGCGGATTTTATTGGCCTTACATTTTTAAGGATGCACGTACGTATGTTGAGAAGTGTGATCGCTGCCAGAGAATGGGGAATATCTCCAAGAGGAACGAGATGCCTTTATCTGGAATTTTGGAGATAGAATTCTTTGATGTGTGGGGTTTGGATTTTATGGGACTGTTTCCCACATCGTACGGCAACAAGTATATCTTGGTTGGAGTAGACTATGTTTCAAAGTGGGTAGAAGCTCTAGCATCACCAACAAATGATGCAAGAGTGGTAATCTGCTTTCTAAAGAAAATCTTCTCAAGATTTAGAGTGCCAAGAGCAATTATCAGTGATGGAGGATCACACTTCTGCAATAAACCATTTGAGATTCTGCTAAAACGATATGGGTTGACGCACAAGGTAGCAACACCTTATCATTCCCAAATGAGCAGACAAGTTGAGCTTGCCAATCGAGAGCTCAAGAAAATCATAAAAAAGATGGTCGGAGTTGCAAGAAAAGATTGGTCGAACAAGCTTGATGATGCCTTATGGGCATATCGTACGGCACATCGAACTCCAATTGGAATGTTGCCTTATAGGCTTGTTTATGGAAAAGTGTGCCACCTTCCTGTAGAATTTGAGCATCGTGTATTTTGGGCCATCAAAGCCCTTAATTATGATTATAAAAGGCCAGGGAACAAAGAATTCTCCAACTCTCAGAGTTAGAAGAAATTTGGGACCTAGCATTCGAAAGCTCGAGACTCTACAAGGAAATGACAAAAAAGAGACATGATGCCCATATTATCCGAAAAGATTTCAAAGAGGGCCAACATGTTCTTCTCTACAACTCGCGACTGAGACTCTTCCCAGGGAAGCTCAAATCCAAGTGGAGCGGCCCTTACTTGATTGTCAAGGTGCTCTCTTTTAGGGCACTGGATTTGCAAGATGGCATGGGAAAGGTCTTTAGAGTCAATGGACAAAGATGCAAAATTTACATGGGAGGAAGTGTCATTAACCGAGATGCGCTGATGCAATCGGTTAATGAACCATCCAATACTTGACCAAAAGGAACAAGAGTCAAGCTGACAACTCTAAATTAGCAAGTTTGTAAATATGCTTTTCCTCTTTTACCTGTAGAGAATAAAGAACAGGATGTTATGTTCAAAGAACTTTTGTTTGGTAAGTTTCTTAGTTAAGAAAAATCTTCCACAAGACATTTGCCTGCTCATTCTTCACAAAGCATATGAGAAATTGCAAATTGAGCGTCATAAGAGACATTCCTCACAAGTGCGTACCCTGGAACTACTTGGAGACTCGAATAGGCAGAGAGCTAAAAAGGTCACAAAGAAAGGAGGTAGTAATTCATGGTACTCCAACTGTGATTTGTGTTTATTGGAAAGGGCAAAATTGGATATGTAAATATTCTTGTCCTTTTTTACCTGCAGAGATTAAAGAACAGGATGTTTTGTGCTAAGTATATCTGTTTAGGCAGAGTCTTAGTCTCTAGAAAAATCCCCGTAGATATTTGTCTGATCATTCTGAAAATAGCAAAGGAAACACTGAGACTAGAGCGAAGAGAGGAGAGCTATTTACGGCACTCAAGAGGAACATAAAAGAGCGCGTACAAGAAGAGAATGGCAAAATTTGGTTTTTGCCACAAGTGTGGTAATCTGGAACACAACGGTGATTGCAGCAAACACAGTAACAAATTGCAAACTGAACGAACTGTCCTGTTACGTCAAGACCCCATTAGGCTTAAAGCTGAAAAGGCTACAAGACTAGGGAGTTCATCTTGGTATGCGATAGAGGAACTATGTGAGCAACGAATATCAAAGTTGCATCTCTGATGGTGACTACATTCACATTAGTACTATATGCCAACGAGCGGTCGTGCTATTACGTCATGACCCTATTAAAGCTTTGTGCCGAAAAGGTTGCAACAATCTATAGTCCATTGAGAAATAACCCATCATAATGGAGTGTCTGGTTTTCAAGCTTTCCAGGAACGCAACGTAAATAAAAGCCAAAAAAATTAAAAAAAAAAGAAAAACACAAAAAAAATTAGCTTAGATTGTATTTTTATTTGAGTGTACATTATAAGTATGTAGATTTTATGTATATAGTATAGGTATAGTACACCGTATTTAGATAGCGTACAAAAATCTGGTCATTCCCAAAGATCTGGCGTATGCCAATGCAACCAGGCATATGCCAGGTAAGCAAAAATAGAGGAATTGGTGCACACCAAGTGAAGTTGGCACACGCCAATTCAGAGGACCTGGCGTATGCCAAGTTAAGGCAGAATGGATTCTAAAGCTCTCGGGCTTACGCCAAACATCACAAAATCACAAAACCCAATCACCCTTTCCTCCCAAAATCAAAATTTCAATAAGCCCAACACTACCCAACCTTCCTAGGACCTTAATCAATGCTCAAATGCGATACACGATGTCAGAAGCTAAAGGAACTAGCCGGATTTGCCGAACGGAGAGGAGGAAGCGTCAACGGACTCCTATGCCATCAGCGTCATCTACATCATCACCTGCCAATTTAGATGACATCTGTAACCGCTATAATGCTCCCTTCCCAATCTTTGATGAGTAGGAGGGAGAGAGGTATCAAAAGATCTCCTTAGTAGATGCTATTAGCCACTTTAAGATTGATTGGGCTGATATGGAGAAGTTAGGAGTAGCTGATGAACTGAAGGATGACTTGCAGTGATTAGGCTGGGAGTATTTTGCTGACAAGAGTATAGCTGCTAGGCAGGAGCTCTATTTAGAGTTCTATAGCACTTTACGGATTGCACCGAATAGAAAAACTTTCACTACTAGGTTGTTTGATGAGAAGTTTAAGATGAGGGATACTGATTTGATTGACCTCCTTAAGCTTAAGCCTGGAGGAGGTCTCTTAAATTTTCACTTGACTACTGAGGTCCACACTGCGTGAAGGGCAATCACGGGCATAGATAGATACAAGTTAGGGCGGGCTTCAAATGCCCTTATTAGGGAACCACATTTGGCGATCCTTCATCGCTTTATGACTCTGACCTATAGTGGTCAATGGGAGGAGTCAAAGGTTTTCCGCCCCCAGCTTTATGCCATTTACTGCATACGCCATTCTAGGGACTTTAGCACGTATGCCATGATCATTGATTGCTTTGATAGAGTGATCGGTGATAGGGAGCCTAGGCATTTATACTTAGGGCATATCATATATGTCATCGCAAAAGCAAAGAGCCCTGAGCTGTATGCAGATTTGGAGGGACCAAAGACCAGACCTATCAGGCTAGGCATCAAGAAGCTTCAAATGAGCTACCTCGTGGAGAAGATTAGAGTGGATGGTGAGGAGGTAGTTTGATACAAGCCTTGGGCAATGCGCCAGGCTGTTATAGATCGCTTTGCCAGATTGGGTCTTCCAGTGCCAGTATAGGAGTAGGGCCCTCAGGACCCTCTCGAGCAGAGAGGAAGAGAGGAGGAGCCAGTCCAAGAGGATGAGGGACATCACCATGAGTCTGGAATGAGCCAGAAGAGTCACGATTACTATAGTGAACTCCACTCCCTTTGTGACCAGTTTACTACCTTGCAGGAGCAGGTGCAGGATTATATTATGATGCAGCAAGCAAAGAAGGAAGCATAGCAGGCAGAACGAGAGGTGCAGCAAGCTTTTCGGGAGGAGCAGAGAGCGCACGCAGCGTGGATGCGTTCATGGACAGAGAAATATGGTGCCCACATGAGCTACACTCCTCCACCATCTCCTCCAGCAGAGGATTGACAGGGAGCTCTTTACCCTTATCTTTATACATTTGATTTATTTTATTTTATTTTTAGTTTCCTTATTTAGTTGTATATATTTTTATTATTTTTTTTGTGTGTCTCCCTTTTATTTTCTATTTTGGTGAAGTGGCGTACACCACTAGAGCCAGGCGTGCGCCACCAGCTAAAACACGAAAATCTGGCGCACTCTAGGTTAGGTTGGCATATGCTAGCTAGGGCAGAATCCGAATCTATATATTCATACACCAGCCGCTTTTTGCCATTACTCACCCACATCCAAAACTTTCACCCACAAATCACAAGTCTAAGGCTCATCGACCTCTGACACACGTTACTGAACACCTGGAATAACTTCTCCAATGGCGGGTGATGCAGGATCTAACAGAGACTATTACAGGAAGACTAGAAGGGAGTTTCTTTTTCTTGTATTTTTATTTTTCTTTTCTTTTTTTCTATTTAGTTATATGTGTTATGTCACTCGATTTTGTTCTTTCATTTATAGCTGTGACTTTAAGTGATATTGTATTTATCTGTTTACTTTTATGTTTGCTTGCTTATCTTTATTGCATGTATTGAGATAGTTTATTCGTATCTTTGGTGATCCGGTATGGAAGTGTTCCGATTTGAGCTCTGCAGGGTTAGATCTCCTTGCTGCTTCTTACGTACTAGATCATCGAGATAAAACTATCTCATATTTGTTTTCTTTTTGTAATTAGGTGTTTATGAGTATCGTAGACACCTTGAGGACAATGTGTCATTCAAGTGTGGGGGAGGGTTCCCTTCAGGAATCTTCCTTGTATATTAATATTGTTTGGTTTGTTGTGTCTAGGTTCAGACTTGGTATAAATATTTCAAAAATTTGACCCCCTTTAAAAATTTTCAACTTACGTTAAAATATTATCACCTTATTAGTTAGGAATTTAACTCGAACACAAAGCTTAGGAATATGAAGAAACCTCACACTTAGTTATTTAGACTAGTGGTTTCACTATTTAGACTAGACTAGAATGATAATGTGCGAACCTTGTGAGGTACTTTGAGCCGAAGGTGGAGACATCTGTCTCTAATTCTTTTCATGAGGTGCATACTAAGTCAGTTGATTAGGGTATCCTACTATTACTTGTCGTAATCTTAGTTGTGCAAAAGTTAGTGGGACGACGGGGGCATTTCTTTGACATTGAGTCTAGAGTTTTAGAGACAAAATCCTATGATTTCCAATTACCTAACCAATTTTAGCCTAGCCTTCTCTTGATAATAGATTAGGTAACCAACTTTTAAGCTAAATTACCGTTCTTCCTTACCTTTGACCATCATATCCGAGGATCATAGGAGGAGTTGTACGGGTGTAGTTGGTAGCTTCATGAAAATGGTTTAAGTTGTGGATATTATAGGAATTTGAGTGGCCAAGTGTAAAAGCCCAGTTTTTGCCTAGAACATGCTAAGTTATTTAGTTTGTTTATTTTTAAGTAAAAAAATGTGTTGTAAATATTGTGTATAAAAATTGAAAAAGAAAAAGAAAAAAAAGAAAAAAAGAGAAAAACAAAGAAAAAGTGCAAAAAAGAAAGTGTAGAATAAAGTATGTACTCTTGGAAAGACTCGAGCTTCACAGTCGTAGAATATTGGGAAAATGGGTGAGAGCTTTATCATTTTAAGTGAGGGTGTCTAGATTAGACGAGTGACTAGTTTTTTTTGTAATGTCCTCGGATTGGGTGGTTTAGCCACTATCCAAATATTTACCTCACCTTTACCTAAGCCCCATTACAACCCAGTATAAAGACCCCTGATCATTAACAACCGTACGATCAAAGATATCGCTTAGTAGGATGTAGGATGCTTAGAAATATATTGACTCAGTATGCGAGTGGTAGGAAGTTGCCTACTTATATAATAAGTGAGATAAATTTCTTATCATCGAGAGGCTAACGTTCTAGTATCTTTTACATAGTGTTAATATTAGTTTAAATAACTAAGTGTAGAAGAGTCTAACTATTCATTTGTTTTGTGATTAAGTTATTAATCTAGCTATATAGGGATAGTCTTTTGACTTGAGCTGATGTTTTTTAGGGGAGTCATTTTACAAATTCTTTATGCCATGTCTTTTCCTTGTTGTATATTTTTCTTTTATGTTTATTTGTCTCCGCATTTGAGTTTTGCTTGGGGACAAGTAAAGATTCAAGCGTGGGGGTGTGATGAGTGTCAAAAACACTCATTACTTATGTACATTTTAGTGTAAGTTTAGCATTTGGTACTTATCATTTTTACGACTTTTTTATGTCTATGTCTCGTTTTTTGTACATTTTGTACTTTTGTCGCGTTTGTTCATTTTTCTTATGTTTTCTTGTGTTTTAGGAGCTTTACGGACAATAATCTAAGGAGGCACGATCAAGATCTCGAGGATGCAAACAAAACAGACTCGACAAGGCAAAATGGTAAAAAGATTGGTTGAAACTGTAGCTACCCGTGGAGTACGTCGGGGCAGACCTCTTTTGACTAAAAAACTCATAACTTCCTCTTACAATGTCGGATTGAGGCGCCGTCAGCAGCATTGGAAAGAAGACATCCATAGCTACAACAAGTCAAAAGAGCGTCTTCTAATTCATCGTACAAAAGGGTAAACTGCTTGATCCAATGTCATGGGCTGATTCTGTCCGAGTGGGCCAAATTTGAAGGCTTGTTTTGGGCCCAAGATGGCCTTCTTGGCCCAAATTCGTGGCTGCCAACTTGGATGAGGATGGATGGAATATGAGTGGGAAACATTGAGATATTTTCTTGCCTAACTTTCCTTGACTTTTGTTATACTTTAGGCTAATGGCAAACATCTTTTGGCAAAGTGGTTAGAATTAGTTGCCAAAGCATTTATCTCTCATCAATGCTTTGTGATGTTTGGCTTGTAATAGAATTATTGAATAAATGAGTGCAAGAGGCAGCCAAGACAAGGGGTAACACACGTACCAAAGGAAAGGAAAAGAAAAGAAGAGAGGGAGAGAAGTGTGGCCGTGAGCAAAAGGAGAAGGAAAAGAAGGAGAGAAAGGGAGAGAAAAAGTCTAAGGCAAACACCAAGCCTTGTGCTTAGATTTGTAACACTTTCTAACTCTTTATTTGTTTACTTTTCTTATGCTTAGTTTGTAAAAAATATGTATGTTAATGTTTGTAATGTAATATATATGTTTGTGTTCATGTTTCTTTCAATCATGTGTGAGTAGTTACTTATTGGTGTGATACCTTGAAAACTTAAGTTTTCTAATGGTTTAAAATGGGTAAAAATGTTAAGGATCATGTATATGTTAAAGGACTTAATGCCTAGTCTAATTTGATCACCTAGAACTTTGAAAATAATCAAGTCTTGAGACCAAAAGGAGAAAGACTTGATCAAACGTTTAACATGTTGATCCGTTGCCTCGTGAGATGAAAATTTCACTTGGTGATTGGTTATCCAAAAGGGTGAAGTATATAGTTTGTGTTTAGTTAGATTTATGTGACTCGTGGGGGCGAAAGCACATCGATTCATATAAGTTTAGCTAAAAATCAATTTAGACTAATCTAGCACGAAAGTGTAGATTAGTTGCCTTGAAACACCCGGATCGTGTTACGAACTTAAAAACCCAATAAACCATTTAGTTTACTTAAGTAATCTATGGTATCACAACACTTGTTTTAAGTTGATATATATCTTGTGTTCTTGTGTTTTCTTGTGATCTTGCATGATTTAAGTTGGTTGTATTTTCATTTTAAGCATGATAGTTTGTTAAGCCACCTAAACCAAACCAAAGAAACCAAAGACATAAAATTCCTAAAACATAGTAAGTAAGCCGAGTAAGGCGCAACCTCATTCCTTGTGGGATCGACAACCCTACTTCATAAACTATATTGCATTGGTGGTTAGAAGTGTTTCACGATGCGGAAAACCACTCTAATCAATGGGTCAGGATCGGCCATAAGCTCGGTCTTTGGTGGTGCTGGGTGGGTTAAGAGGGACACAGATCAGGTGATCTATAGTCCCGTGGATCGGCTCGTGGATGGGGCTCACTCACAACTCGCTGTGGTTATAATGTTCCTACCACGCAATCTAGAAATTGAGATTATCTCAACTCTAGCTTTGATACCACTTGATGCAGCTTAGAGGCATGTTAATCAAGTTATATCGAATTCACTCAGCTCTCACACTCACAACATTTCACAATAATCTTTTGGTGTAAATTTGGTTCGAATGATCAACTGAAAACTCTCGGATTAGATGTAACTTAGATAGAACTCGTGTATCCTGACAACTGCCATCGTTCAATCACGAGGGGTCCTAAAGTTTAGGACAGCCAGCTAGGGCAAGTTCACACACACATTCACAAGGGACGCACCTTTCACGGTCGCACCGTATTTTGGACATTCGGTCTCCTTTTGGCAATTCTCAATTCTGATTGATTATTCTGAGCTGGATACAATAAGGAAGGCATGGAAGTAGGCTACGTTAACTCGGCCTTCGTCCAACTTTAACCTCCCTCATCATGGCACATAATTTCTTGCCTTATGAGTTTCCTAAACATTCAGAAATTAGAGAGTCTGCCTATTAAAAATTATTAAACATGGAAATAAGATCAAACGAAATAAATGCAAGCTACGGTCCATGCACTCCATGCAACACAACGCAAGTCCATACGTGATCACCCTTGCCTAAATAGGCAACCTTCCGAGATAGGCAACTTCCCAAATAGGCAACACGAGCTCAAATGATCTTCAAGGCAAGCACGGAGTGGCCATAGCAAGATGTTCCTATGTCAGAAAGCCATTACTTGATCAAGTTTTAAAGCTATTCGAAATGTTCCCTGACATGGTAAAGGAAGACTTGTCCGAGGGGTTACCACCTTTGATGGATATTCAAAACCAAATCGACTTAATCCCGAGTGCAACTCTCCCTAATTTAGCATATTATAGGTTGAGTCCTAAGGAGAACCAGATCCTGAGGGATCAAGTTCAAGAGCTATTACACAATGGATATATACAAGAAAGCCTTAGTCCCTTCGGTGTCCTGACTCTCCTTATGCCAAAGAAAGACATGATGTGGAGAATGTGAATAGACAGTCATGTTATCAACAAGATCACGATTGGATATCATTTTCGAATTCCACGACTTAATGACATATTAGACAATCTGAGTGGAGCCACCATCTTCTCAAAGATCGACTTAAGAAGTGGCTATCATCAAATTTGGATTCGACCCGAGGACGAGTGGAAAACTACCTTCAAAATGAGGGATGGCCTGTATGAATGGCGTGTTATGCCATTCAGCCTTACCAATGCACCAAGCACCTTTATGAGGTTGATGCACCAGGTCATGAAGCCCTTTCTAAACAAATCAGTAGTGGTGTACTTTGATGACATCCTCGTATATAGCAAGAACGAGGAAGATCATGCCAAGCACTTAAAAGAGGTGTTCAAAGCTCTCCAAAGCAACCAGCTGTACGTAAATTTGAAGAAGTGTAGCTTTTGAAAGGATAAGTTGGTATTCTTGGGCTTCATTGTTGGCAAGCAAGGTATTCACATAGATCAATCCAAGATTGATGCAATCAGCTCTTTGCCAGCACCCTCGAATGTGAGTCAAACAAGAAGTTTTCTTCGGCTGGCCACCTTTTATAGGAGGTTCATCCAAGACTTCAGTATGATAGCTGCCCCACTTACCTCGCTATTGAAGAAAAATGTTCCCTTTGTTTGGGACAAAGAAGCTAAGCAAGTATTTGAGACCTTGAAGGAGAAGCTGAGCACTGCCCCTGTGCTTGCCTTGCCTGATTTCTCCAAGTTGTTTGAGGTAGAAGTAGACCACGTATAAGAAACCACTAGCTTACTTCAGCGAGAAATTAAGCGAAGTAAGGCAGAAGTGGACCACGTATAAGAAAGAGTTCTATACCATAGTGCGTAGTCTCAAGACTTAGGAGCATTATCTGGTTGGTTAGGAATTCATGCCCTAAAGTTCCTTTTTGATCAAGCAATGCTTAGTAATCCCATGTATGCACGTTGGTGTTCATTTTACAAAAGTTTCCTTTAAGATCGTGCATAAGGCTGGTGTTCATAATGTCGTGGCAGATGCATTGAGTAGGAGGGTTATTTTGCTTACTGAATTGAGGGGAATTGTTACTACCTTTGATGCCCTACGTGATTAGTATGAAAAGGATGAGGACTTTGGTGAATTATGGCTCAAGTGCAAGGATGGTCGAGGGGTGGAACATTATTGCTTGCACAATGGTTTCTTGATGAAAAGAAACCAATTGTGCATTCCAAAAATGTCCTTGCGAGATCATTTAATGTGGGAGATGCACGGGGGAGCTCTTTTAGCTTATCTTGGTCGTGACAAGACTCAGGCTGCACTACAAGAGGGTTCTATTTGCTGAGGATGACTAAACAGATTGCTAACTTCATTCAGCATTGCTGTGTGTGTCAAGAAACGAAGGGAGGCACGAATAACTCTGGCCTATACACACCTTTCCCAGTTCCAGGAGCTATATGGGAAGATTTGAGCCACGCACACTACAAGGAGTTGACTCAATCTTTGTTGTTGTTGATAGATTGTTAAAAATGGCTCATTTAATTCCTTGTAGGAAAACAGGAGATGCGAGCACCATAGCCAAGTATTTCTTTTATGAAGTGGTGCGTTTGCATGGGGTGTTTAAGTCCATTGTCTCTGATCATGATGTCGAGTTCCTCTCTAGCTTTTGGAAGACTCTTTGGAGAATATTTGATGCAATGCTCCAGTTTAGCATGACCACGCACCCTCAAACAGATGGCCAGATTAAGGCAACAAATCGCACCCTTGGTAACCTCTTGCATAGCTTGTGTCACGAGAGGCAATGTCAATGGGACCTTGTGCTCCCCATTGCTGAGTTTGCTTACAACGGTGCCATTCATCATTCCACAGGGAAGTCACCATTCTCCTTGGTTTACACAAAGGTACCTAATCACCTCGTGGACGTGTCTAGTATGATGAGACCTTCAAGAGCAAATCTTTCTACCATCACCTATGCCGAGCATGTGCAAGCCATCCTAGATGTTATTAAAGCCAGATTGGAGGCAACTTATGGCAAGGAGAAGAAGCAAAAGGATGAGCATAGGAGAGTGCAATTGTTTCAACCCGGAGAATAGGTTATAGTGCACTTTCAAAAGGAGAGGATGCCCTCCAACATGGGAGGCAAGGAAGTTCGGACCCTACAAGATTTTAAGGCGTGTCAATGACAATGCTTATGTGGTGGAGTAAGCAAGATATTCAATGTTGTAGACTTGTCACCTTACTTTGATCCATTGCCTTTTCCAACAAAACTAGTTGCTCGGGACTAGCATCTTCTCAAGAAGGGGAGGATGGCATAGGATGCTCCAGAATAAGGTGGACATGTGCATGGCGTGCATGGCATGAGTTGGACCGTGTCTGAATTGAAGGCAAATATGTGCGTATGCATTTATGTCCGAGTTTGTTTAATTTCATATGATCTAAACAACCCAGATTTTATTCACTTTGATTTCTAGTTGTAATAAGGCAAACATTAAATGCCGTATGATGTGGGGTTAAAATTAGAAATAGGCAGAATAGGTGAAGAGTCTAGCTTTAATTTCTTGCCTTAATTCTGCCTGATTTGACACCCTTTTATGTATCATATTTAAATTGGGTAGCATGAAATTTGAATCAACCTTGAGTGTAAGAACGGTCTTACCATTTTCATGCATGGACTTGCATGTGGTGCATGGATTTGCACGTTGTTAACTAAAATTGCCCTAGTTGGCTGCTTGAATTTTCGAGCAAACCTCTAGCTGAGCTTCGTGAGGAGCAGGTTAGAGTCTATCATTTTCTAATTTCGAACCATCCACCATAATTAGATTCGTTAGCTTTCATTGCTAACACCACTTTTGGATTATGTAGTGCACCTAGCACATTCATGCACCTTATGAATCATGTTTTATGTCTATTCATTGGCAAGTTTGTGGTTGTTTACGTTAATGATATACTCGTTTATAGCAAGAGAATTGAGGAACATGTTGAGCATTTAAAATCTATCCTAGATGCATTACGAGAGGATCAGTTGTATGCTAACTTGAAGAAGTGCACCTTTTGCACAGATAAGCTTGTATTCTTTGGTTTTGTTATTAGTGCTAAAGGAATATATGTTGATGAGGAAAAGATAAAGGCAATTCGGGAATGGCTGAGTCCCACAAATGTTGCAAATATCCAAAGTTTCCATGGACTTGCTAGCTTTTCCATGGCCGAGATCATCAAGAAGAGCATTGGATTCAACTAGGGAGAAGCTCAAGAAAAGGCATTTCAATCACTAAAAGGAAAGTTGACAAATGCTCCTTTATTAGCTTTACCTAATTTTTCTAAAATGTTTGAAGTTGAGTGTGATGCTTTTGATATAGGAATTGGCGCTGTGCTCATGAATGAAGGACGTCTAATTGCCTATTTCAATGAGAAGTTAAGCAGAGCAACTCTACATTACCCGACCTATGACAAGGAGTTGTATGCTTTGATTCGGACATTAGAGACATAGCAACATTACTTGTGGCCCAAGGAATTCGTGATTCACACTGATCATGAATCATTGAAGCACTTGAAAGGGCAACAAAAACTAAATAAGAGGCATGCACGATGGGTGGAGTTCATTGAAACATTTCCTTATGTCATTCGTTATAAGCAAGGTAAGGAAACATAGTAGCTGATGCACTATCGCGAAGGTATGCCTTAATCTCAACTCTTGATGCTAAGTTGATTAGTTTTGAACATATTAAAGAGTTGTATGTTGAGGACACTGATTTTGATGAACTATTCCAAACTATGGAGAAGAGTGCAAGGGGTAAATTCTTTTGGAATGAGGGTTACCTATTTCGTGAAAATAAACATTGTGTGCCTAATTGTTCTATACGAGAATTGTTAATTCATGAGGCACATGGAAGTGGATTGATGGGGCACTTTGGTATTGCGAAGAATTTGGCGATGCTACAAGATCATTTCTATTGGCCATACATGAAGATAGACATTGAAAGTCTAAGGTAAAACCTCATGGTTTGTACACTCCACTACCTATACCTAGTGAACCATGGATTGATATCTCTATGGACTTTGTGTTAGGATTGCCTAAAACTAAACGTGGTAGAGATTCTATTTTCGTGGTAATGGATAGGTTTTCTAAGATGGCATATTTCATTCCATGTCATAAGACTGATGATGCTTCAAACATTGCTGATTTTTTCTTTAGAGAAATTGTTAGGTTACATGGCATGCCTAGGACAATTGTTTCTGATAGAGATGCAAAGTTCTTGAGTTATTTTTGGAAGACCTTGTGGTGCAAGTTAGGTACTAAGTTACTATTTTCTACTACTTGTCATCCACAAACTAATGGTCAAACTGAGATAGTGAATAGGACTTTGTCTACACTTTTAAGAGCACTCATTAAGCATAACATTAAAACTTGGGAAGAATGTTTGCCACATGTTGAATTTACTTATAATCGTTCAGTTCATTCTGCTACTCAATTCTCAACATTTGAGCTTGTTTATGGTTTTAATCCATTGACTCCATTGGATTTATCACCTTTACCCTTGAGTAAGCATGTTAACTTAGATGGCAAGAAGAAAGCAGAATTTGTCAAGCAATTGCATGAGAAGGCACGGCTGAATATTGAGGAAAGGATGGAGCACTATGCAAGGCAAGCTAACAAAGGACGACACAAAGTTGTCTTTCAGCCTAGTGATTAGGTTTGGTTGCATATGCAGAAGGAGTGTTTTCCCATGCAATGTCGCTCTAAGCTACTACCTCGTGGAGATGGTCTAATTCAAGTTCTACAACGCATCAATGACAATGCTTACAAACTTGACCTGCCTGGTGAGTATTTAAGCCCTTTTGATGCAGGTGAAGATTTGAGGGCAAATCCTTTTCAAGAGAGGGGGAATGATGTGAGACCATCTAACAACGAGCATAGAGCAATGCAAGTACCTATTGGTCCGATTATAAGAGCAAGAGCCAAAAAGCTTCAAGCTGAACTCAACGGATTCATTCAAAGCTTTTGGACTCAAGTTGATGCAAGCAAGCCCAAGGACGACTTAGAAGGCCATGCTAAGCCCGTGCATCTTATTGGCATCCTTCCAGAAGCTTAGCCTGCAAGCATGCATGTGATTTGCCATTGGATGCAAGTGCACGTGAATTTCAGCTTATCTTGGATATGCATCCCTAAATTTTAGGAATTGCATCTACTATGTTTTAGGACGTGATATTTACTAGATATTCTGTTAGTTATCTATATTTAGGTTGTTTTCCTACTTAGTTGTTTATTTCAGCCAGAATCCCTTTAAATTAGGAAGGAGAGTTTTGGCCAGCCTTGAACTCCTTATTTAGAGTTAGTTTTCGTTTAGGAAGTTGTAAGACTTTGGAGCCTATACAAAGAGGCATCCTCTTTCAATAATAATCAGACCTTTTTCAGAATATTTCAAGTTATAACTAAGCTTTGGCTAGTTGTGTGAGTTTAGATACTCATAGTGTGTTCTTGCTTGAGCTTAGACCCGACCATTGTTAGAATTCAATTCGTAGTTCGACATAATTCGATTCATAAAAAATTTGATTTGATTCGTTACCAATTCGATTCGTCAAAAATTTGGATCAAATTCATTATGAGACAAATTGAATACGGTGTATGATTTTTATAATTCGTCAAACCGAAGAATTTAATTCAAATTCAAATTCGATTCGAGTTGAATTCATAATAAATTTGTGTATATATATATATTAAAAAATTCAAAAAATGGAAGAGAGAGGAAAATTTAAAAAAAGAGGGAGAGGTTGCATGGGAAAAAGAGGAGGGAGAGGAGGGTGAAATTAAAAAAATAGAGGGAAAAGGAATGGAGGGCCCGGGGGGATTAAAAAAATGGAGGGAAAAGGGGGGATAGAGTTATAACGGGAAAAGAGGGGAGGGAAGGTTCAAATTAAAAAATTTGGGGTGGGTGGGTTTTTTTTCTGGGTTATTTTTTATTTTTTAATAATTTAAAAAATATTTCAAATCCTAAAAATATTCTTTTTTATTCTTTAAAGTTGAATTCGTTGGCTGCTTGTGGACTCAAGCAAATGCTTAAACCAATTCGGAAGGATTAGTTTAGGTGATCTATCCTTTAGATTTTGTTGTGCTTGTTCGTACCAAATTAAAATCAAAACTAGCTCAAATTGCTTCCGTGTGCTACCTTAAGTGGTATCAGAGCTTCGTGAGATCCACTCAATTTCCATATTGAGAGTGAGTTACCTTTCCTTACAACCAGTCTTCAACATAAGGTTTGATCTACTTAATTTGTGATTGGAATTCTGTTTGGAGAAAAGGAAAATTTGGCGTAGGCAACGAAAGCTAACGAATCTAATTATGGTGGATGGTTTGAAATTAGAAAATGATGGACTCTAACTTCCTCCTCAGGAAGCTCAGCTAGAGGTTTGCTCAAAAATTCAAGCGGCCAACTAGGGCAATTTTAGTTAACAACGTGCAAATCCATGCACCACATGCAAGTCCATGCATGAAAATGGTAAGACCGTTCTTACACTCAAGGTTGATTCAAATTTCTCACTGCCTATTTATTGAATTCAAATGTGATACATAAAGGGGCATGAAATTAGGCAAAACTAAGGCAAGAAATTAAAGCCAGACTCTTCACCTATTCTGCCTGTTTCTAACTTTAACCCCACATCATACGACATTTAATGTTTGCCTTATTACCTGGAAATCAAAGCAAATAAAATCTGGGTTGTTCAGATCACATGAAATTAAACAAACTTGGACATAAATGCACATGCACATAATTACCTTTACTTCAGACACGATCCAAATCATGCCATGCACGCCATGCACACGTCCACCTTATTCTGGAGCGTCCTACGCCATCCTCCCCTTCTTGAGAAGATGCTAGTCTCGAGTAGCTAGTTTTGTTGGAAAAGGCAATGGATCAAAGTAAGGTGACAAGTCCACAACATTGAATGTCTTGCTTACTCAAAACTCTTTGGGAAGGTCCACCACATAAGCTTTATCATTGACATGCCTTAAAATCTTGTAGGGTCCAAACTTCCTTGCCTGAAGTTTGCCTCCCATGTTGGAGGGCATCCTCTCCTTTCAAAAGTGCACCATAACATGTTCTCCTTGTTGAAACAATTGCATTCTCCTATACTCATCCTTTTGCTTCTTCTCCTTACCATAAGTTGCCTCCAATCTGGCCTTAACAGCATCTAAGATGGCTTGCACATGCTCGGCATAGGTGATGACAAAAAGATTTGCTCTTAGAGGTCTCATCACTCTAGACACATCCACGAGGTGATTAGGTACCTTATTGTAAACCAAGGAGATTTGTGACTTCCCTGTAGATCGATGAATGGCACCGTTGTAAGCAAACTCAGCATTGGGGAGGGCAAGGTCCCATTGACGTTGCCTCTTGTGACACAAGCTGTGCCATAGGTTGCCAAGGGTGCAATTTGTTGCCTCGGTCTGGCTATCCGTTTGAGGGTGCACAGTCGTGCTAAACTGGATCATTGCATAAAACATTCTCTAAAGAGTCTTCCAAAAGCTAGAGTAGAACTTGACATCACGATCAGAGACAATGGACATAGGCACCCCATGCAAATGCACTACTTCATGAAAGAAATACTTGGCCACAGTGCTCGCATCTCCTATTTTCCTACAAGGAATGAAATGAGCCAATTTTGATAATCTATCAACAACAACAAAGATTGAACTCCTCGCGGTGTGCATGGCAAACCAAGCACAAAATCCATGCTCAAATCTTCCAATATAGCTCCTGGGACCTGGAGAGGTATGTATAGCTCAGAGTTATTTGTGCCTTCCTTCATTTCTTGACACACACGACAATGCTGAATGAAGTTAGCAATGTGTTTAGTCATCCTTGGCCAATAGAACCTCTCTTATAGTGTAGCCTGAGTCTTGTCATAACCAAGATGAGCTGAAAGAGCTCCCTCGTGCATCTCCCACTTTGTCATAAACTTTTTTATTTAGTTCGTATCATTTTTTACTTTGGTTCTATTGGAGAATTGGTTTATAACCAAGGAAGAGATGATTAAATACAAATGAGTGTATTATAAGATCATGCCAAATGGTTTTGGGTATTTGTGAGAGTAACAAATATATGCAAAAACCAATTCTTGGTGTGAATGAAAAATTGGCTCAAATATGATCGTATGGGTTATGGTTTTGTGAGTTTGTGGGTTGTGGGAATTGTTCCAGGTTCCAAGGCCTTATCCTTTGGAACTGGGCCGGACCTGTTGAAGCGATTCCAACCTCTCATGACAAACCTTGGCCCAGAGGTATAGCCTATTATCGGGAATACCAAGTGGACACGAATGTAGACACGAATATGGACACGAATGTGGACACGAATCTATTCAATGTTGGACATTGAATGGTCATTAGCCAATTGATGGTGGGTGCATGTAATAGCCTTTTTATCTTCAATATTAAAGGCTAGTTCATGACCCTAGTAAATTTGGAAAGTGACTATTGGAGTGCTGGGGCTGCCTATATAAGGAGCTTTCCTCCACTTTTCCAAATCATCCCAACTCACAATCTTCCTGAGTTCTCTACTTCTCCCTCCTTAGCATAACATTTTCTCATTTGCATAAGTGTCGGAGTTCTAGGCCACTAAGAGTTCAAAAGGTGTACGAAAGTGCTTCCTTTCGTACACGTGATTGGGCGTTGTACCTTGGGAACTCTCTTACCCACGGAGGCCTGAAGCTATAAGGCGGGTAATAAGAGTTTAAGGGTACACGGTTAAACCGTGGCCTCGTCCAGGATTAAATCCAAAGTTTGTGATATCAAAGGAGGAGAGCTACTACCGAGGAATATAAAGGAGAAAGAGGTGACATTCTTACGGTTGTGCAAACCGTGTCGTAAGAATACTCTATCCCAACTTTTATATCATGTATAAATATTTATATATGCATGTTCAAACCATAATTTATTGTTATTAGTTCCAACAGTTTCGTACGTAGTTAATAAGGCTAAGTCCATTTAGATTCTGATGTGACATAGGACGTCCAAGACTCCAAGACTTCCAACCAATCTGAACGATGTCAAGTTAAGAAAGAACAATGATCAATTCGAATTTGGAAGTTTATTTCGAATTGATTGGCATTCAAGGACATCTAGACGAACCTAATTGCACTTTGGCATCTTACATTAAGTATAGTTCGTTTTATATTAAGTCTAAGTTCATTTTTAAGTATTTCAATTAAAGTAGATTCATTTTTCTTTGAATTCTAAGTTCATGTATGTTAGTTATTTCAGATTCATGTATTTGTGACTCTTGGTAGATTTGGCCTTAATGACCAACCATGCTCACTTAGTTCTTTAAGTATGCAATCTGAATGTAATCAAAAGAAGCTTATGATGGATTATTAAAACTGAGATTATTCTCGTTAATTACCTTGTGTAATTGATAAGCATGGACTTGCTTTGATCGTGCATGGATTTGCATAGTGTTTGCATGGATTTGCAAACGTTCTTATAGATTGGCCCTCTTGTTGGCTGCTTGTGGATTCAAGCAAACGCTTAAACCAATTCGGAAGGATTAGTTTAGGTGATGTATCCTTTAATTTTTATTCATTCCGTACTTTGTTCAAATATCCTTACATTTGGATTGTTTAAAACACAATCAGAACAAACCTTATTCCGCTGTGCTACGTTAGTTGGTATCAGAGCTTTTGGCTGAGATCATCTTGATTTCTACATCAAGAGGAGAGGGAGAGTTCGTGTTCATTACAACCCGTGAGTTTGAGCGAACCATACACAAGCTGATCAACAAGATTTTGTGGTCATTGATCTGAATCCCTAATATCTACCAAACTCCACTAAATATCCGATCTGAGACATGGATGATCCCGACATGGATCAAAGGCTTTCAAACCTTGAAGACAATCTGAAGTCCATTCTCAATCGTTTGGATAATTTTGCACCCCGATCTGTTGCTCGTGCAAAACCTGAAGTGAAGACCGAATTGAATTCATGTCATATGGTCAATTCAAGAAGAGGAGCACATGTTGTTCGTGATTCAGGAGTTCAAGGACGTCAAGTTTGTGCCAAAGTCGTTCCTAAAGAAATCCTACATGCTGAAAGACGTCCCAATAAGGATTTTCCACATGTAAGTGCATCTGGTTATGTGGATTTGAAGCGTGATCAATTCAGAAGTGTAGATCGTTTGTCCAAGCCTTATTTTGACAAGTTTTATAGAGAGAAGGATGAAGATTTTCTTATTTGGCTTGATACGGTTGAAGATTATTTCAAGAACAAGAATCTGACCGAGGAGCAAAAGATAAGTTTCGTGGCTTACAAGTTTGATACAAGGACGGCTTCATGGTGGCATAAGGAGAAAGTCACGAGATGTATTCGTGATTGGTTGTCCATGAAAAAGATCTTGAAGAACAAATTTCTTTCCGTGGGATACAAGCAAACCCTAGATGCGGAATTTCTGAATTGTGTGCAAGGGGTTAAATCCGTGAAGGAGTATGCCACTGAATTCATTCGTTTGGCATCATGGATTAACGTGGAAGACAAGTCAGATTTCGTGATCTATCATTTTATTGATGGTTTGCAATCTGAAGTGAAGCAACAAATGAAGTATGATTCGTTTTTCAATCTCCATGATACATGTAGAATGGCACGAAAGATTGAAAGGGACTTGAAGATCGTAAAGAATTCTGATCAAGCAAAGTTGTGTGAATTTAATCCTGGATCAGAAAAGGAAGCAAAGTTCATGCATGATCTTCACAAGACAAAGGATAAGAAGGTTGTTCACAAATCTGATCCAAACAAGGCAACCAAACTGAAGATTGCTCCTAAAAATTTGCAACCTGAAAGCAAAGAGATAGAGTCCAAATCAAACTCTGATTTACATTGCTATAGGTGTAAGGAGGTTGGACATATTGCATGTGATTGTCCAAAGAAGAAGAGCAACCAATTGACCGAAGATAAAGATGAAGCACAACGCAACAACCTGAAAGAAACATGTTGCTTTGATGAGAGCAAAGATCTTGACATGATCGTGGACAATAAAACCATGCAAGCTACGGATTTGGTAACTTTTCCTAATCTGATGCTTGATTTAATGAGGGAATTCCAAGGCTGCCTAGCTTGGATTGTTCATAATGTGATTGCATATCATTTGATGCAAATATTTGGAGGTTGTCATGTGCTTATTGCCCAAGATCTTGGTTCATTGCAATTGCATTCAGAAGATTCGTGGAAAGTCATGCATAAGAATGCACAAATATTGTGGAAAAACTTTCCAGAGGTTGTCATGAAGATTGATCCGAATGAATTGCACTCATTGAGAGTTGATTGGTGTGGTTTACAAGAGTTACATTCGGATCACAACAATCTGAAGTTCGTACATGACAAAGTGCAACCAAACATTCGTTTGCAAGATATATGGATCAAGTATCTTTGGAAGTTGCCAATTCAGATTGTTTGCAAGAGTGGAACTTCTAAGGTTATTGCCGATGTTTCGAGTCCAAGGCAGAATCTTTTGGCTGAATTTCGTGGAGTTGTCCCTGCCTTTGATTGTTTAAAGAATATGCACGAAATTATTGAAGTTTATAGTGCCTTGAGAACATTGAGCAATTCTGGACCGACCATGAACAAGTTCTATTTTCATGATGTGCTAAATCTGAAGGGTGTTCAACTTCGCAATCTGAAGAACGTGCTTGCCAAGGCACGTGTCCTTATGTTGAGCTCCAAATACCTATTTTGCTGGTCGGGAAGAAATCAAACATCACCACCCTGTTTGAATGCTATCTTGGTGTTGATCTTTACAAGAGGTGCAAATAAGCTTTGCCATATTAAGCTCGGGACGAGCTTATTTTCTAAGAAGAGGAGGGTGACGTAGGACGTCCAAAGCATCCAAACTTCTAGCCAATCTGAACGATGTCAAGTTGAGGAAGAACAAGGATCAAGATGCCAATTGTAAATTCTTTCGAATCGATTGGCATTAGAGGACATCTAGACGAACCTGATTGCACTTTGCCATTTCTCATTATGTTTAGTTCGTTTGATTTAAGCCTAGTTCATTTTAATCCTTTAATCTTTTCTCATTAAGTAGATTCGTTCTATTTGAATTATAGGTTCATGTATCGTGACCCTTGGACTAATTGGCCTTAATGAC
>SOPF01023790.1:6633-35022 GCA_012979155.1 Hypericum perforatum | reverse complement strand
TAGCCTATAAATAAAGGCTTAGGACGTGTGTTTTAGGAGGACCCCAATACATGAATTCATTCTGAATATTATAAGTCTTTGACTTAGTGAGTTTTGATAACTCTGCTTGTTCTTGCCTAAGCTTGTGTGTCGTTTAGCTTGAACTTTATTTTCACTTATCAAACAAGTCTTCCATCCTTGTTTGTGGCGTGATTCGACTTGGACTAAGGTTCTCAGATTGCTCTTGGCTCGGGTTGAGGCTCTTTGCCAAGGTTCTTGCTGGTTCAGTTCGTGGGTTTGAAGTCTACTCCATCCTAAGCAACAATAGATCCGTAAATTCGTGTTTCTCCTGCTGAGATCACATCAGTCAAAAATTGGATACTTCCATTTAGCCATCATATCTAACAACCAATGCAACATCATTTTAGGTTAAATCTCATATTCCCCAAAATTAGGATTGAAAAACACATTTTTCATCCTTCTCATGAACTATCGCCGGGTCAAATCATGAGATCTTTTACTATATCTACCATATTTCGGAACTAATTCTAAATTATGCATAGATTTATCAAATAACTAATTTTTTAATAGACCTATTTTGAAAAAATAAATAAATTTTCTCAACTTATAATCTGAATATTAATTAAATAAAACTAATTTATTCAATTAAAACCCAAAAATCATTTTTAATTTTAACTTAAGTCAAATAAAATCAAAAAATCATGATGAATTGAACCATTAAACTAATTTTAAATTCGAATGGATCAGAAAGAAATCGAACGAAAAACCAGGCCAATCTGACTGGTTCTAAATCAAATTGAACCACGGTATGAAAAAATTGCAAAATTACGAATTTGCCCCTAATAGAAAAATTACAGCTTTCTCTCTCCTCGATTTTTCTCTCTTCGAAAAGGGAAAAAACACCTCTACGCC
This sequence comes from Hypericum perforatum, assembly GCA_012979155.1. NCBI lineage: Eukaryota > Viridiplantae > Streptophyta > Magnoliopsida > Malpighiales > Hypericaceae > Hypericum > Hypericum perforatum. Next base: position 34,110 of record SOPF01023790.1, on the reverse strand, counting down.
ACCTCCAATGATAGTGGCCGAACGACGGTGAGTTATCCTCCATTTGCCTTTGCTGTGGACTTCTCTCTTCCGCTGCCACCGTACTTTGACTCGTCAATTTTGGGCCACCAGTGATAGAATTTGGCAAAAACTCAACAATAAGTCATTAGGGACTCGCTGGTAGATATTTCCCGACCATTTACTGATCACAAAATGGCCAGAGTTGACCAAAATTTTGAAAAGGAGATTTGGGCAAAAAATCTCCTTATTAGGGTTCTTGGGAATCGACTAAAATGACAAAATTTTAGTTTGATCCTAGTACATTTCTGAAATTACACCAAAAATCGTGACACGCATGTGCCACACCAGCTGTCAATTTCAATTTGGTTCTTTAACGTTTCATGCATTTGCAAATTAAATCCACTCAGTTGGACATGATTTCAATTTAATACCATAGTTTTAAATTGAATTACAATTAAGTACCAAAACATTATAATTTCTGATTAAATTACAATTAATATGATTTTAAGTCAAAATATCACATAATTACTTGATTTAAAACATCATATTAACATCAAATCATGATTACAACCATGCTCTCATTCCAATTTGTTGGAAGTAGTGCATAATTATTGATTAATTATGCACTAATTTTGTTTACTAATACATTAATTAAACCACAATAACTTGTTAGAGCAAGCATTATCATCGGTCGGGATCGGCTACCGCGAGTTATCAATCAAGTTATGATCAGAAACTAACGGATTTATAACTTAATTTTTAGATTAGCCTTAATTGCAAATCTATAAAAAAGTTCTAAAACTAGTATGAAACTTTCTTATCAGAGTGATTTCTTTGGTTGAAAACTTGCCAGTAAGTTTTGACTGATTTTCCCTTTTTATAGGGAAATCTAAGTGGCGAAGGACCACCACTTGACAGGCCAAGTATGCGCCACATGGCACGGTAGACACACAGGTCCACCACATAGCAAGGTAGACACGCATGTCTGCCACGTGTCATACTACAAAGAATTGGACAGGTATATCTACCACGAGGCATGCCACATGTCCGTCATGTGGCACCTGCTAGCTACATGCATGCCATGTGGCAAAGTTACTCGTAGCCTTACCACATGACAGCTTGGAGTGCTGCCACATGGTGCCGCTTTTTCTTGCAGCAACTACGCTAGTGCTAGTATTGGTTCCTCCTTGTATATGCTGATGTAAATGATGATGTGAGCGTTGACTCGGCCAGGACCAGTTTGCTGACCAGTCTGTGGGCTTAAACTTGCATAGTGATAAATGCGAATTAGGTCCGAAGCTCAACATTTCGAATCTCTTAATCGTCATGGCCACTTAGAGGACTTTATTGATGGTCATTCACCCGGTAACAAGTTCATGAGAAATTAATCAAAATTATTTGTACTACCCAAGAACGTTCTTAATTACTATCTTTAAAGTTTAAAACTTTTACGGTCTCTCCAACTGGAAAAAATGGTAGTGGAGTTTTTAGAATCGGAGTCACAGTCCCGGTAATTTTCACAAACCACGACATTCACGTTGTTAGTGGTACTATTTCAGCCATATATATCACGAATATAGCAAGAAATATCATAACTACGATGTCAAGAAATATCCACGTTCACGATGACGAGTTTGGATTTAACAATTTAACAATTGAGGCTAAAATAAGCGTCAAAACAGGACAACACTATCAAATGGATTTAAGATCAATGAGTGCGATAAATGTGTTTAAATTAAAGGCACACTTGATGCTTACGTAATTATATGTCTATTTATGTATGACTTATAAACTACACACGTCTCGTTATCGCGTATTCAGTTAGTAAGCTTAGTAGATTCACAAGTAATTCGGGAAAAGATCACTGACTAGCACTAGACAGGATTTTATGATCTTAAAGCATATATGAATTATGATATACATTATGCTAAATATCTAGCTATATTAGAAAGATACAGTAACGTTAATTAAATATCGGACACTAAGGACTCCAAATCTACGAGTGGATATGTATTCACCATAAGATAATGAGTTATGCTTAAAAGTCCTCTAAACAAATGTGCATAGCTTGATCCACCATGAAGTCAAAGTTTATAACACTAGACAAAGGTGAGGAAGAAGTTGAATGGTTCAGAAATTTTCTAGAAGATATTTTGTCCTGGAGCAAACATGTGACTCTCATATTGATACATTGTGATACCATGTCTATAATTGGGAGGGCGGTACAATGTATAACAAAAAGTCTTGATACATTTATAGTAGGGTGATCACCATTAACTATGTAAAGTCTAAGAATAACTTAGCTGATCCTTTACGAAAAGAATCAATAGAGATCAAATGTATAATGCAGTAAGAGAATGTGATTAAATTCCACAAAGTAAAAGACGTCCATAGTGATAATTTAACCATGATGAGTGAAAATCCAACAAACTTGGTTCAATGAGACAACTAAGAAATAGAGGGTTCAGTTAATCACTTGGAACTCATCTTATTCTTAAATGTTGTCCAAGTGTTAATATGTACAGGTGTGGTGAGGTTAAGCATTATACTTTTTATGATTTTTATATCCTGATAAAGGTAAAATATGGCAGGATACTCCTGATAGGAGATCATCACCAGTGTAAGTGTGAAGTGAGGCCACTTCAAAAAAGAAAATATTTATGAATCAAAGATTTGGTCCATAGCCAAAATAGATACTGATCCACTTTGCGCGGGCCATCCTTTAACAGCTCGACTCTACTTCAAATCTACCTAAAATCGGATGACTAGTCGTCTGTTCATATCTTCTGGCATACGCTAAGTAAGGGTGGCGTGCGCCAGCTTTTTAACCTTTCACTAACTTGAACTCTGGCGCACGCCAACTATACAAGGCATAAGCCAAAAGCTCTTGAACAAATAGATCTGGCATGTGCGAACTATGGCTGGTGTACGCCAAGTTATTAACAGACTTGCAGCAGATTGCAACAATGAGTAAGTATAGGTTTTGTCGATCCACAGAGACTGAGTTTTTCGACTACTCTAAGGTTTACTTACTTAACTAGGATCAGGTTATGAAGTTTGGATGTTTACACAAATGATTTAAACCCTAAAGCACAAATATAAAGCTAACAAATTCTAACACAAAGATTGATATGTTCTAAAAGTGTCAGCCAAATTGTCCCCCATCCTTCCTGAAAGCTCTAAGCTGACTTAAGATATTTTCCCAAATTGTTTGTCTAACACTCAGATTATTTTACTTCTGCTCGACTAGTCTGGCATATGCCAGATTCACTTGGCGTGCGCTAGGTCTTCATAATTTCCATCCTCGAGTGCAATCGGTCGTCTGAGTGAATGGTCGTCTGAGTAACAGCTAGCTGGCCTGTGCCAAAAAGGGTTAGGATGCGCCAGATGACCGTGCCTTACATTTTTTGGCTTTGCATCCTCTTTCTCATCCTTGGCTTTGCGTGTCCACTCAATCATCCTCTACTTCTCCTTGAATAAGCTCCTAAAAATAAGAAAACTCAATGAAAAATGATAAACTCAAAATAAATACACAATGAACAAAAACTAATACTATGACAACTAAAACACAACTAAATCAATCTAAAACACTAAGAATGATCTACTAGAACAACACAAATAATGAGTGTTTTTGACACTCATCACACCCCCATACTTGAATCTTTGCTTGTCCCCAAGCAAAAAATCAAAATGCGGACAATAACCTAAACAAAAATGAAATAAGAACAAACAAACACATAACAAGGTAAAGACATGGCATGAATGGATCAACACTTAACTTCCCTAAAAAACATCAGCTCGCATCACAATCAAATCATAATCTAAGTTAGTTAATCAATCCATAACACAAAGCACAACGAACTAGTTGGCACCTCAGCACTCAATTGTTTAAACAAGTGTTAACTCTATATAAAATACACTAGAGGGTTGACCTCACGAGGATAGAAAAGTGTTTCACTCATATAATCTGTATGGTCAACGTCCTATCACTCGCATACATGTCAATATACTCAAAGTATCTTACGTCATACTCAGTGTTATCTAAAAGTCGCAATGGTTGCTAATGATCGGGGGTCTTTTCATCGGGTTATAATGGGGCTTAAGGTAAAGGTGAGGTAAAATATGTGGATAGTGGCTAAACCACCCAATCCGAGGACATGTCACAAATGTAACTAATCACTCGTCTAATCTAAACATCCTCACATATATAACATAAATAAGCATAATCCCCAAATATCCCAATTTTCTAAGACCGCGAAGCACAAGTCTTACCTAAACCACATGCCTTATTCAATATCACATTCTTTTTCATTTCTTTTTTTTACATGAACATAACATTCACAAACTTTCATACTTAGCACGTTCTAGACAAAGACTCGACTTCTAACACGGCCATAACTACAACATTCCAATGAACATAAACCAAATGAAACCCAAGCTACCAACTAAACCCAATACACATGCAAAACTATAAGTCCTCGAATTGGATGATCAAAGGTAAGGAAGATGGATGATATAAGGTTTGTAGTCGGCTTCCTAATTTAAGATCAAGAAAAGGCTAGGCTCAATGGGTTTAAACAATTGATATATATAAGGGATTTTGTCTCTAAAGCTCTAGGATCAATATTAAAGAATGCCCCCGTCCTTTCACTAACTTCTATGCAACCTAGACTATGATAAGTACTAGTAGGATACCTCGATTAACTGACTTAGTATGCAACCTAGACTACCTTCTTGTGACCTTTTTGGCTTTAAGCCTAATAGGATCACCTTATAGTAGCATAATACAATCATTAAATGAGTTACAAGCACACAAACAAAAACAGAGTCAAAATACATAAAAGTAAATAAATAAAACAAAAACACAAGGAAAACTAAAAAAAATTAAAAAGTAAAGAAGAGCTCCCAATTAATCATCAGAAGCTGGAGGAGGTGGTGGTGGGAATACGAAGCTACTACTAAAGTTCTCTACCCAGGTGTGCATTCACTTAGCGTGCGCTCGCTAGAATACCATATGAGCTTTATGATCAGCGTAGAATGCTCTCTACTCCTCTCTCTGAGCTCTAAGCTCGGCACAAGCAAGCATTGTAGTTGAATTGGCGGTCCTATCCAGTCGTATTGCTAACTGCGTAATCCTGCAGTTGCACGCCGTATCCATGAAGCTGCTCTCCATGACCACGTAGCTGTACCTACATCGCAGCCAACTGGTCATGTAAATAATCCATATCTCCTTGTGTGTCAGGAGCTTGATGACTCGGTCCGGCCTTATCGTGATGGTTGGGCTCTTGTTGCTCTTATTACTCCTCTCTCTGTGCTGGCACCCTTCCTGCTGCCCCAAGGTGTAACTGGACTGCCTGTCTCTCCTCCCAAGGCTTGTACTCAACAACCTCCACTCCATCGATCATTGTATTTTTGATCAGTTTGCTCATGTGGAGCTTCTCGATGTTGAGAGGCACTTGCTCCAAAATGAATCCACGAAAATCTACAAATTGCTCAGAAAAATAGTAACGTACAATGAGGGAAATAATATGACCTAAGTACAGATACCTAGGTTCCCTATCGCTAATAGATCTAGCAAAGCAGATAATGATCATAACAAAGGTGCTAAAAGGGATATCATGGCATAGTCAGTCAATGACATAAAGCTGAGATCAGAAGACTTTAGACTCTTCCCATTCACCACTAATGGTCAGAGTCATAAAGCGATGGAGGATGCCTAAATATGGTTCTCTAATCAGCGCATTAGGGGCCCTACCCGACTCGTACCTCTCAAATCCCATAATCTCTTGCCAATCCCTATATGCCTGACTTGTAGGTGTGAAGTCTAATACACCTGGTCCAGCCTTAAGGCTAAACAGGTCGTTAAACTCACTTTCATCTATTCTAAAGTTAGTGTCAAATACACGTGCAGTAAATGATTGTTTGTTAGCCAAAACCTACAACGTGCAATAAAACTCTAAAACAAGCTCTTGCCTAGCCATTATCTCTCTCGTCTCAAAGTATCTCCATCCTAACCTCCTAAAACTTGACCTCAACTATCTATCTATCCCTAATCTTTGCATGTCATTCCTATCGATTATAAAATGACTAAGGGCATTGAGTTGTGAAAATTTTTTATACCTCTCTCCCTCCCAATCGCGGAAGATTGCAAACGGAGCATTGTAGCGATCACGGATGTCTTGAGGTAGAGAAGGTAAAGGGTTTCTTGCGCACTTCCTCTGTTTTCTGTGACAAATCCAGCTAGATCCTACATCATCCGCCATCAAGAAATATGTTTTGGTTGTTGGGTAATATAGGCAATTGGTAGGGAATGATTGGGCTCAGTCAGATTTGAAGTTTTTGGTGGTAGGAGAATGTTGGTTTTGAAATTTTGTGATGAATGACACATGCCTGAGAGCTTTATAGTTGATTCTACCCAAACCTGGCGTACGCCAAGTGCACTGACATACGCCAGCTTTCTCTTTTTCACACAACCTGGCTTGCGCCAGATATGTACGAATCTCAAAAACGATATACTACATATATAAACACTAACTAAAAGATCACACAAAAGAAACAAACATGCTAATCTAATTTTTTTGGCTTTTATTTATGCTATGTTCTTGGAAAGCTTGAAAACCAGATGCCCCATCAGCATGGGTCAAAGGTGCAACTTCGACTTTTGCAAGTCACACAACTCACAAATGGCATACCATGACAAACTACCTCTTCGTGCAACCTTTTCAGCTTTAAGCCTAATAGGATTGCGACGTAGTAGTACAATACGCTCATTTTGCAAGTTAGTGCTATTCTTGCTATAGTTTCTGTCATGTTCTAATTTTCTGCACCTTGGACAAAATTCAAATCTCTTCATCCTTCTCTTGTAGGCACTCTTTGAAGTTCCTCTAGAGTGTCTCAAGAAATTTTCTTCTTGTCTCTCAATTCTCAAGGTCTCATGTGCTCTGATGTGTGTGAAAACACATGTCACATTCATGATAGATTTGATATATTTTAGTTATAGTTTAGAGTAATTTGAGTCATGTTTTGTACAACTTTTATATTGTTTGATCATGTTGATTTGGGAGTGGAAAACTTATCAGTTTTGTGTGTATTGTAGGTGTTTGGAAGGATAAGACAAGAGGGACAAGAATTAAGGCCATCGCAAGAAGAATTATCAAAGTTTGGGAAGGAGCAGTCCAAGCCCAGTGGCCACTCGTTGTCCAAGTGCTCTCTTGGTGGATACAACGAATTTTCTCATTCGGCTGAGTGGCCACTCATTGCCTAAGTGCTCTTTTGGTGGATACAGCAAAAAGAACTCGTCCAAGCCCAATGGCCACTCATTGCCCCAATGCTCTCTTGATCTCTACCAAAGTTAACCCCAAATTTGCAACAAGGAGGAGTTGGCAAATGGCAAAAAGGCAAAAGGCAAAAGAAAAAAGGAAAAGGAAGATGGGAGACAAGAGGAATATAGTCCATGATGAAAAGGAAGATGGGAGATAAGAGGAATATAGGCCATGATGAAAAGGAAGAGACAAAGGAGGAAGAGTAGACATCCATAAAAAGGATCCATCCATCCATCCATGAATCCTCTCCAACTTTATTTTCATTTTTCTAGATTTTAGACTTGCTCTTCATTTTGGTATTTTAGAGTTGTAAGCAACATTGAATACATAAGGATTGACAACCCTATGTTGAGTTGTAAGCAATATTGAATATTCAAGGTACTTTCTAATTATGAATTCATCTTTTGTTAGTTAAGTTTACTTTGTGTTTCTATGTTCATCTTCTTGTTATTTATGGTTTGATCTTGGGATGAGTTTGTGAGTTCATACATCAAGAGTGACAACCTTGATTCAGTTCTTAGATCTTGTCCAATTGTTGTGATTTGGTATCATTGATTTGATCTAGGATTGACAAACCTATGTTAATTAATGATATTGAAACTTAGTAGTTTAGGATCATCACCCAATCAAGATTAACCGATTCGCTTAGCTTAAGATTTAGGAACACATCATCTAGTACTTACAAATTCCCCCTTTTATTCCCTGTGGAGACGAATCAACTTATCATTATATTACTTGTGCAATCATGTATTCTTGCATGTATTTTGATCCAAGTTTGGACACATCAAGTTTTTGGCGTCGTTGCCGGTGAATAGAAGTTTGAATTTGTTTTTGTTAATATTGGAACTAGTGTTCTTAATTTTGAGACTAAGCTTTGTTATATTTTCATTATTCATTATTGCATTTAGTCCTCTCTGTTGAGTGTTATAGTACCATACAAGTACAGGAGGTGGGTGCCAAATACTCGTAGTGAGAACCAACCTCTTCTTGAGCAAGATTCAGAGATTGAACAAACTATTCGACGAATCAGGAGGAGAAACTTACATACGGAAGAGATGGCCGATCGACTAGTAGCAATATTCCTGCTGCCATGAGACATAAGTCATACTCAAGACTTGCTGATATTCGGTCAAGTATAGAGTATCCAACCGTGGAGGCAAATAACTTCGAGATAAAGAGCAATCTCATTCAAATGGTTGAAAAAGACCAATTTGGAGGTTATTCCTTAGAAAACCTAGCAAAGCACATCCAGAAGTTCGAGGACCATTGCTCGACAGTGAAGTATAATGGTGTCACACCTGATGCCATTAAGCTTCGACTATTCAAGTGTAGCTTGAAAGATGATGCTGGGGAGTGGGTAGATTCATTTCCAGATGGCACCTTCACAACATGGGATGAGCTTGCTGACAAGTTCTTAGAAAAGCACTATCCTCCAGGTAAAACCACCCAACTTCGTAATAAGATTTCTCAATTTAAATAGCTAGGTGGAGAATCGCTGCACGAGGCTTGGCATCGCTTCAAAAGACTACTTCGCGAGTGCCCATACCATCAGATACTTGAATGGATGCTCAAAACATTTTACAATGGTTGTGAACCACAAATTCGAGTCAATCTAGATGCAGCAGCAGGAGGAGATTTGACAAATAAGTCAGAAGCTGATGGTTTCCAAATCATTAAAGCCATGGCTACTAACAACCATGATTAGGGGGAACAAACCGAGAGAATGAGAGTTGCTAGTATACAAGACAATGATGAAGTAAATGCTTTGAAAGTGCAAGTAGCAACACTTACACAACTAGTTCAAAGATCAATGTCACTACAAGCAACATCATCCTCCCAGGTATACGAAATTTGCACTGGACCACATAGCATGGATAATTGTTCTTTTATTGCTGAGCCTGTCAATTTTGTGGGAAATACCAATAGGAATAATGATCCATATTCCAGTATGTATAATTCGGGTTGAAGAAACCACCTAAATTTTTGTGGAATAATAATGCAAGACAACAGGCACCTCAATATCCAAGACCATCTTACGGAGGTGGGAATGTATAAGGTCCTCTACCTCAGCAATTCTAGCCATATCAACAAAGGTGGCAGCAGCAAGGACCACCACCACAAGATCGTCGAGGAGAGAATGAGTTGCACAAGCAAGTGTTGAGTTATGAAGCAACCATTTGCCATCTTGAAGTACAGATAAGCCAGCTGGCATCACAACTCAACACAAGACCGCCCAATATGCTTCCAAGCAATACCGAAGCTCCTCCTACAAAATTGGAGCATTGTAAAGCCATCACAACTAGAAGTGGTCTGGACTTGAGGAAGAGTGTGGCACCCCCAATAGTAAAATCACCAATAAAGCCAGTTACCAAAGATGAAGATGAGCTACGAGTCACTCCCATCGCAAGAGAAAAGGAGAAAACCATCGAGGAGGCAACCAAGCCAAAATTAGAAAAGAAGTATCCTCTACCACCATTCCCTCAAAGGTTGAACAAGAAAGATTCACATCTGAGCTACCAAAAATTCCTAGAGCTTTTCAAGAACCTCCATATCAATATCCCGCTCTTTGATGCATTAGAGCAGATGCCTACTTACCGAAGGTAGATCAAGGAATTTATTTCCAAGAAGAAGAATATTGATGATTTGGAGGTTATCCCATTAACTAGAGATTGCAGTGCAGTGTTGACCTACAATCTCCCTCAGAGAATGAGGATCCCGGTAGCTTCACCATTTTATGCACTATTAGAGATCAAGCATTCAAGAAAGCACTCATTGATCTTGGGTCCAGCATCAACCTCATGCCATTTCAGTATTTCAAAAGCTTGGATTGGAAGATATCCAACTGGCATCAATAGTCCTTCAGCTTGTAGATAGATCAATGGTTATGCCAATGGGGATTGTGGAGAATGTGCTAGTCAAGGTGGATACCTTAATCTTTCCAGTTGACTTCATTGTCATGGAAATGGAAGAAGATCGTGATATGCCACTCTTCCTTGGTCGTCCATTCTTGGCCACTGGGAAGACAATCATTGATGTGGAAAAGGGAGAATTGTAGTTCAAGATCCGTGATGACGAGGCCATTTTCAACGTGTTTGAAACAACCAAGTACCCTACCATAAAAGATGATTGTTATAGAATCGATGTCATAGACAAGCTGGTGGCCAAGCACAATAAAGAGAATCATGTTGATAGTCAACCAACAGCAGTACAAGAAACTAAAATGGAGGTGGAAGGTCAAGATATAAAAGATGAAATGTCAGGGCTATGCAAAACAGAGTCATTTGAATCAAGTGGTACACCATGGCCTAACTTGAAACCACGTACCATCCTGTTACCAGAATTAGAGCATAAACTACCACCAGGTCACTTGAGGTATAACTATTTAAGTAGAGATAATGAACTGCCTAATATTATGTCTATATCTCCTACTCATGAGCAGAAGGAAAAACTACCAAGAGTTTGAATGTGCAATGCTGACACTAAGATAGAATTCAAGGTGAACGATGAGCGCTTGCAGGTAAACAAAGCTACTCATATTGACCTGCAAGGATTATGGGCAAGGCTCGATGACCCAGGACCTCGATGATCAATTGCAACCGTCAAGCTAACGACATTAACTTAGAACTACCTTTTTCTCTTTTACTCAATTTTCTTTTGGAATTTTCGCATCACTCGTCCGAGTTTCCCTAAGTTTGTGGGTTTTTAAGGGAATGTTTATAGTGTCACCCTCGAAAAAAAAAGATTTTCTATTTTTATTTAGGCAGCAAAGTACAAGCAACTCATGGATTTTTGGATGTCACCTTCAACACTCTAAAACCACCTTCCCTCGCCACCACCTCTGTGCTAATGACCAGGCTTTATCCTTTCCCTTCTTTTTATTTTTGTTTTTCTTTTTATGTTTATGATTTGTTGTATTCACTATTTACATATGTCTCCCACACATTGAGGACAATGTGTCTACTAAGTGTGGTGGGGTTGTGTCTCTTATGTGTGATTTGTGATGTTTTATGCTTATGTTTTGTGCTTTTGTGATATGTGTGTTATCTTAGTCTGTTATATGCATGTGATAGAGTCTATTTTGTGTGTGACATGTGTTTTTGGTTGAAATATGCTTTTAATTGAAGTGTGTTGAGTCTTTTGCAAATGATGAAGAAAAATTCCTTAAATTTTTGAACTTTTGTCATAGGAGAAACAACCTTGAGTAGGATGAATTATGAATACATAGCAATTGTACCCTCGATTATTTAGGCTAGTCATTGCACCTAGTAGGCTAGACTAGAAAATTAATGAGTGACCTTGTGAGATTCTTGAGCCGATGGCGAGGACAACCCATTCTCATTTTTTTGTTTATGAGGTATGAGCATAACTCAAAAAATGAGAGTGTTAAATGATTACCTAGCATAACTCAATAAGGTGGAGAGTGTCGAGGGCCATCTTTGTCATAAGCCTAGAGCCTTAGAGCCAAAAACCCTTATGTATATCCATTGTTTTCCCTATTGAGCTTGAGTCTATTTGTTGAAATATTATATGTAAGCCACTATGTAACCCTTATTCACTCACTTTCCTACCTTTGACTATTCATCCGAGGAAGCTTTAGGATCATATTTTTGGGAAAATTGTGTAAGGGTATATATAGTAGTATAGCTTGGGGGTGCTTTATCATATGAGGGTTGCAGGTAGTTAAGACCATGAAGGTGTAAAGGCTTGACTTGAAAAAAAAATGAGTATACCTTGTGCTTAGAGAAAGAAAAGAAGAAAATGGAAAGATGGAAAATTAAAAAAGTGAAAAATCAAAGGGATAGTGAAAAGAAGGAAAGAATTGAGCATGAAAGTCAAGAAAAGCACAAGGAACCAAGAAAGCAAGTTGAAAAAAAATGGTCATTAGGAGATGGTTATGATGGGATGAGTGATCAATAGAAGTAAGGTGAGATGTGTAGAATAGACGAGAGTTAGAATATTTTGTATATAGCTTCTCGGATTGGGTAAGTTTAGCCACTACTCATACATTTTTCCTCACCTTCACCTTTTAGCCACCATTAAAACCCAATAGAAGTCCCTCCAATGACACGATCTACTTTGTTTCGAGTATGTTTTGGTATGACAGTTAGCATTTTTAGACCTCTGATGTGCACACGAGAGTAGGATAGTTGACTGTTATAAATATGTGAGTTTAAATTTGATCCAATCCTATGAGTGGTTAACTTTCTAGTTTAGAATAATTGGTGTGAAAACATGATTAAATGATTGAGGGTAGATTGTCTATGGATTTCGTGTTCAAAATACTCACGTATGTGAATTGTATGATTTTATGTCGAGAGTTTGAATTTTGAGGACAGGTTTTCGGATGCACTTTGGTTGAGGACAAGCGAAGACTTAAGTGTGGGGGTGTGATGTGTGTGAAAACACATGTCACATTCACAATAGATTTGATATATTTTAGTTATAATTTAGAGTAATTTGATTCATGTTTTGTACAACTTTTATGTTGTTTGATCATGTTGATTTGGGAGTGGAAAACTTATCAGTATTCGATTCATATCATAATTGCATAGATTTGCTACGGAAGGATAAGACAAGCAGGACAAGAATCAAGGCCATCACAAAAAGAATTATCAAAGTTCGGGAAGGAGTAGTCCAAGCCCAGTGGCCACTCGTTGCCCAAGTGCTCTCTTGGTGGATACAACAAATTTTCTCATTTGGCCGAGTGGCCACTCGTTGCCCAAGTGCTCTCTTGGTGGATATAGCAAAAAGAACTCGTCCAAGCCCAGTGGCCACTCATAGCCCCAGTGCTCTCTTGATCTCTGCTAAAGTTAACCCCAAATTTGCAACAAGGAGGAGTTGGCAAATGGCAAAAGGCAAAAGGCAAAAGGCAAAAGGCAAAATGAAAAGGAAGATGACAGATAAGAGGAATATAGTCCATGATGAAAAGGAAGATGGGAGACAAGAAGAATATAGGCCATGATGAAAAGGAAGAGACAAAGGAGGAAGAGTAGACATCCATAAAAAGGATCCATCCATCCATCCATGAATCCTCTCCAACTTTATCTTCATTTTTCTAGATTTTAGACTTGCTCTTCATTTTGGTATTTTGGAGTTGTAAGCAACATTGAACACACAAGGATTGACAACCCTATGTTAAGTTGTAAGCAACATTGAATGTTCAAGGTACTTTCTGATTGTGAATTCATCTTTTGTTAGTTAAGTTTACTTTATGTTTCTATGTTCATCTTCTTGTTATTTATGGTTTGATCTTTGGATGAGTTTGTGAGTTCATACATCAAGAGTGACAACCTTGATTCAGGTCTTAGATCTTGTCCAATTATTATGATTTGGTATCATTGATTTGATCGAGGATTGACAAACCTATGTTAATTAATAATATTGAAACTTAGTAGTTTAGGATCATCACCCAATCAAGATTAACCGATTCTCTTAGCTCAAGATTTAGGAACACATCATCTGGTACTTATCGAACAAATTCCCCCTTTTATTCCCTGTGGAGACAAATGAACTTATCATTATATTACTTGTGCGATCGTGTATTCTTGCACGTATTTGGATCCAAGTTTGGACGCATCATGCTCAACGGAGAATAATGAGACAAATGTCGATCGGGATCTTCCTAGAAACTAAAACACTAACTAAACGAATATACTTAGAGCAAAACATCATGTTCTTTATTCTCTGCAGGTAAAAGAGCCTTACTCTGTTCCTTTTGTTCACGCACTGGATGGCATATTAATCATTTGCACCTCCGCATCTCGATTAATATCGCTCTCTAATGTAGATTTTGCATCGTTGGCCATTGACTCGAAACACTATCCCGTTGCTATTTTTCAAATCAAGTACTCTAAAAGGGAACACTTTAACAATTTGGTACGGGCTATTCCACTTAGATTTGAGCTTCCCTGGGAAGAGTTTTAGTTGCGAGTTATAGAGAAGAACATGCTGCCCCTCCTTAAAATCTTTCTTGATGATGTGGGCATCATGTCTTCTTTTGGTCCTTTCCTTGTAAAGTCTTGAGCTTTCAAATGCCAAGTCCCGCATTTCATCCAACTCTTCAAGTTGGAGGATTCTGCGCTCTCTGGCCTTTTTGTAATCATAATTAAGAGTTTTAATGGCCCAAAATGCACGATGCTCAAGCTCTACTAGAAGATGGCATGCTTTGCCATAAATAAGCCTATACGGCGACATTCCTATAGGTGTCCTAAATGCCGTGGGATAAGCCCATAAGGCATCATCGAGCTTGTTCGACCAATCCTTCCTTGCTATTCTGACAGTCTTTTCCAAGATTTTCTTAAGCTCTCGATTGGTAAGCCCAACCTGTCTGCTAGTTTGGGGATGATAAAGTGTCGCCACCTTGTGCATTACCTAATATCTTGTAATTCAAATTGCTTGTTGAAAAAGTGTGACCCACCATTACTGATTATCGCTTGCGGCACTCCAAATCTCGAGAAGAGCTTCTTAAGAAATCAGATAACTACTCTAGCATTATTTGTTGGTGATGCCAGAGCTTCTACCCACTTTGAAATGTAGTCTACTCCTACCAAGATATACTTGTTGTCATGTGATGTTGGGAAAGGACCCATGAAGTCCAATCCCCAAATGTCAAAGAGCTCAATCTCTAAAATTCCAGATAACGGCATCTCATTCCTCTTTGAGATGTTTTCCATTCTTTGGCAGCGGTCACACTGCTCAACATAACTACGTGTATCCTTGAAGATGAAAGGCCAATAGAATTTGCATTCGAAGACTCAAGATGTGGTTCTTGAAGCTCCATAATGACCTGAGTAAGGTGCATTATGGCATTGCTCTAAAATATTTGCTACTTCCTAACTAGCAATGCAATGTCGAAGAATCCCATCATTGCACCTCTTGAAAAGGTAAGGATCATCCCAAACATACATCCAAACATCCCGTAGAAATTTCTTCCTTAGGGGATAACTCAGATCTGTAGGAATAATCCTCTAACTAAAAAGTTGGCATAGTCCGTATACCAGGGAGCTTCTACTCTACTTATTGTCATAAGAGTTTTATCCGAAAACTCTTCTTGAATATTCCATTCAATCTCCATACCATCGCTTTTCTCTAATCTAAAGAGATAATCTGCAACAATATTTCTACTCCTTTCTTGTCCTCAATAGACAAGTCAAATTCTTGGAGTAATAAAATCCAGCGCATGAAGCGAGGTTTAGTATCTTGCTTTGAGAAAAGATATCTCAAAGCTGCATGATCAGTATAAATTATGACCTTCGAACCAAGCAAGTACAGTCTAAATTTGTCACATGCGTAAACAACCACAAGCATTTCTTTCTCTGTGGTTGTATAATTGAGTTGAACTCTTTCCAGTACTCTACTAGCATAGTAGATGACATGGAGCTTTCTCTCTTTCTTCTGTCCAAGCACACAACCCAAAGCGAGATCACTTGCATCATACATCAATTTGAATGGAAGTTTCTAGTCCGGTGATGAAATCATAGGAGCTATGATAAGAGTTTTCTTGAGAGCATCAAATGCCTTAAGGCCGTGCTCGTCAAAGTTGAAGGATACATCCTTAACTAGCAAATTTGTTAGAGGCTTAGCAATTAGAGAGAAGTTTTTGATGAATCTTCTATAAAATCTGGCATGACCCAGAAATGCTCTAACTCCTTTTACTGTGGTTGGTGCATCCATTTTCTCTTCCATACCAGCTCTAGAAATCTTATGCCCAAGGATTATCCCTTCGTCTACCATAAAATGGCATTTTTTCCAAATTGAGCACAAGATTATTTTCCTCACATCTCTTTAATACCTTGTCTAGGTTATTAAGATAATGATCAAATGAGTCTCCAAAAATAGAGAAGTCATCCATGAAGATTTCCATAATCTCATTATTCATTTCCCAGAAGTTCGACTCCATGCAATGTTGGAATGTTGTTGGGGCACAACTTAAGCCAAAAGGCATTCTGCGATATGCAAAAATATCGAAGGGACATGTGAAAGATGTCTTCTCTTGATCTCTGGGGTATATTGCAATTTGGTTGTATCCACAGTACCCGTCCAAAAGCAATAATAAGAATACCCTGCAATCTTTTCCAATATTTGATCAATGAAAGGGAGTGGAAAATGATCTTTCCATGTGGCATTATTTAATTTACGATAATCGACGCACACTCTCCATCTGGTCACAGTTCTTGTCAGAATAAGCTCCCCTTCCTTGTTAATCATAACTATCATTCCCCCTTTCTTGGGAACACAATGGATCAGGCTAACCTATTCACTATCTGAGATTGGATAGATAATTCCAGCTTCGAGGAGTTTTATCACTTCCTTGTTAATAACCTCCTTCATATTAGGATTAAGTCTCCTTTATCGGTCTACTCTTGGCCTTGCTCCATCCTCCATGTGAATGTGGTGCATCATAATTTCTGGGCTTATCCCCATGATATCAAATATTTGCCAAGCAATGGCTTTAATCTATTTGTTCAAAACTGTGAGCACTTTCTCTTCTTCTTCCTTAGTGAGGTTATTCAATATAATAATTGGTAAATCTCCCTCCATCTATTAAGAATGCATATCTCAGATGCGAAAGTAACTCTTTCAGTTCTAAGGAAGGAGCTTTCACAATCGAGGGTGGAGTTCAATATTTCAAATGAATTTTGAGCCCCTCAAGTAAATATTTCTTATCAATTTCCTCCTTTACTTCATCTAATATCCTCATCTTCTTCTTTCTCTAGTTCTTTATCCTCAATACTAGAGATCTTTTCCTTGCAGAACTCGCGGATACACTCATCTACCACATCAATTTTCATGCACATTCCTTCATCAAGAGGATGTCGCATAACACTTGTCATGTTAAACTCAACCTTCTCGTCTCCAATTCATAGCACCAATTTACCATTATGCACATCCAATAATGCATGTGCTATGTTGAGGAAGGGTCTGCCATAAATCAATGAACAGTTCTTGTCCTCAGAGAAATCCAGTACCATAAAGTCAACTAGGAAGATGAACTTGTCAATCTTCACCATGACACCCTCAACCACACCGAATGGTTTCTTAATAGTTTGGTCCGCTAATTGGAGAAGCATAGAAGTTGGCTTAACTTCACACAAACCTAGTTTTTGAAATATAGACAAAGGCATCAAGTTGATACTTGCGCCTAAATCACACAGACATTTTGGAAACTTGGTTTCACCAATGAAATAGGGAATTATAAAATTCCCTGTATCTTTTAGCTTTATCGGAAGATTTTTTGAAATTAGAGAGCTACAATTTGCCATCAGGGTAATTGTCTCTCCATCTTCCTATTTCCTCTTCTTAGTGACGAGTTCCTTTAGAAACTTGGCATAGTGTGGAACTTTATCTAGCATCCCTAAGAAAGAGACACTTATTTGTATGTTCTTCATTTTCTCCATGAAACGGAGAAATTTCTCATCCATCCCCGACTTTCACTTTACCCTCTAAGGATAAGGCAGAATGGAAACCATTGGTGGTGGTGGTACGTAAACTTCTTCTTCCTCTACAACTTCTTCTTGTAGGACCTTATCTTTCAGCACTTCTTCCTCCTTATCTTTTTCGGGACTCACCACATCACTTTTCTTAGCCTTCTCTTTAACTTTTTGAGAAGCTAATTCCTTGCCACTTTTTAAGGAGATTGCATTAACTTGCCCACGAGGATTTGTCTCAGTAGAACTTGGGAGAGAGCCAGATGCTTTTTGTGCATTTGTCTTTGCAATTTTCCCAAGTTGTACTTCCATGTTACGCATGGCAGTTGCTTGCCTTTTAGAAATTGTTCTAAATTGTTTTGCCTTGCTTCCTGGGCCGCTAATGCATTCAAGATTTGACTTTGGTTGTTGGATGAGTCTCCCATTTGTTGGATGAACTTCTCAACCTTGTCAAATCTATCCTCAAGTACTACCATCCTTTCTCCCAAGAACCCACGTGGTTGGAAAACAGGTGGTGGTCCTTGTTGTGAGATGCATAAAGGCAATCCTTTATCAGGAACGATTGCCATACTCTCATCATTGTTTCTATCTTTCCATGAGAAGTTAGAGTAGTTTCTCCAACCAGGATTGTAAGTAGAGGAATATGGATTGTTTACCATTCGGTTTCCTCCTTGTCCTTGACCACTCACAAAGTTGACCTGCTCTGTAGATTGGCTTATCATCGCATATTGACTAATCTCGTGGCCAGTGTTGCCACAGGCTTCGCAATGCTATTGTAAAGCAATAGCATCAACTTTGTTTAGAGTCAAATCACGCAATTGCTTTGCCATCAAGTCTAATTGTGCTTGAAAAAACAAGGAAGCATCAAGTTCAATTATTCCTCTTCTCTCACTCCGCTCAGTTACCTCCCTTAACTCTCTAATTGATTATTTTTTTCTCTCATTCGTAATTATCCTATTTGTTGCTGCCAGCTCTTCTAGAATATAGTGGGCTTCATCCCTTTCCTTTCTCAGGAAATTTTCATTAGACGCTGAATCAACGTTTCCCATAGTTGTTGGCGACATGCTAAAATAAAAAGTCTTATAAAGAGACTCCTTAGACAAACCATGGTATAGGCATTTTCGTTGCAATTCCTTAAATCTCTCCCAAGTTTTACTCAAAGACTCTCCTTCATATTGTTCGAAGTTGGTGATCTCCTTAACGAGCTTGTTAGTCTTTGAGTAGGGGAATTATTTATCAAGGAAAGCATTTGCCAATTGCTCCCATGTGGTTATTGGAGTACCCTTAAGTTTCTTATACCAAAGTTTAGCCTTGTCCTTTAACGTATAAGGAAACATTCTAATCTTAACAGCATCATCAGATGCTCTAGGATACTTAAAATTATCAGCTAATTCCATGAAGTTCCCTAGATGTTCATTGGGATCTTTATTAGGCAAACCATAGAACTGACCCAAAGCTTAAAGCATATGAATCACGACCGGCTTAATTTTGAATTGATTAGCTTCAACAGCTGGCCATTAGATTCCAGTTTTGGCTCCTTCGTATGTTGGTCTCCCATGGTCAATTAAAGAATGTCTAGGGGCATGAACTCTAGCCCCATGACCCTCTTGCCTTTGGTTCATTCTCTCTTTTTCTCCTCTCTCCCTACGCAATGACCTTTCTAACCACATTATTTCTTCTCTAATCTCCCATGGAGAAATATTGGTTGAACGGGTTAATGGCATACATGTAACTTGTCAAGCAAGACAAGTCACTTGGTCAAAAAGTAAACAAAAAAATAAAGAAAAATAAAAATAAAAAATAAAAAACGAAAATATATTTATCCTAATCCAAGTTCGTAAATCAAATTGAGAGTCTAAATCTCAATCCCCGGCAATGGCGCCAATTGATCTGCTTTGCGCGAGCCATCCTTTAAAAGCTCGACTCTACTTTAAATCTACCTAAAACTGGATGACCAGTCATCTATTCATATCTTCTAGCGTACGCCAACTAAGGGTGGCGTGCGCTAGCTTTTCAACCTTTCAATAACTTGAACTCTAGCACGCGCCAACTATACAAGGTGCAAGCCAAAAGCTCTCACACAAACAGACCTGGCATGTGCCAACTATGACTGGCGTACGCCAAGTTATCAACAGACTACAGTAGATTGCAACAATGAGTAAGTACGAGTTTTATCGATCCACAGAGACTGAGTTTTTTGACTACTCTAAGGTTTACTTACTTACCTAAGATCAGGTTATGAAGTTTGGTTGTTTACACAAGTGATCTAAACTCTAAAGCACAAATATAAAGCTAACAAATTCTAACACAAAGATAGATATGTTATAAAACAGAATTTCAACAACTCAAACACTTAAAATGAGCAAGGTACCTAAACCAGCAACATAACCATAAGATTTAGAGGGTTTTTAGTGTATGTGATGTGGTTCGAGTGAATCTAAGGCTACTAATCCTCACTTTCACACAAGATTAGCTAAAGTTGTTCCTAAACTTAGAATGGTTAGATATGTTCTTTCGACCCCACCAACCATCTAAGCTAGTAAAGAACCAACTATATGTTCCACTCCAAGGACAATCAGTAGGTCACCAAAGAGATTTCTCTCCTAGCAAGAGTACTCATCATCAAACCAACCTATCTATCAATTCTATCTCCTTTCGGTCTCAAGTTTTGACTAGCTACTAAGGCTTGGTCATCAAGCAAGTCTAAGCAATAGGATCAAGCACGTTGATAAGAACACATACATGAACATACACACCTCCATATAGTGGCTACATCAAGGGTAACAAGGCACCAAACTCATATAACTACTCACACATACTATTATTTAACATGATAAGCATAAACATAGACAAAAGTAGAAAGGAGGGAGACTTATCAAGACTCCAAGCTCCCTCTCTTCAAGTCCATGTTCTTCATAGAGAAAAACACTTCTATTTACTATCTAATATAAAGTTGTGTTATGTCTTGTGTCTCCTTTACAAACCAAAGGCAAAAAAGCCTTAAATACTCACTAGCTAATGGAATAGTTTACAAAATATCTAATCTAACTTAGCTAACTAAAATATTTAAGCTAAAATATCTAAAAGTGTCAGCCAAATTGTCCCACATCCTTCCTAAAAGCTCTAAGCCGACTTAAGATATTTTCCCAAATTATTTGTCCAACACTCAGATTATTTTACTTCTGCTCGACTAGTCTGGCGTACGCCAGCTTCACTTGGCATGCGCCAAGTCTTCACGATTTCTATCCTCAAGTGCAATCGGTCGTCTGAGTAACGGCTAGCTGGCGTAAGCCAAAAAGGGTTGGCATGCGCTAGATGACCATGCCTTGCATTCCTTGGCTTCGCATCCTCCTTCTCGTCCTTGGCTTCGCGTGTCTGCTCAATCATCCTCCACTTCTCCTCGAATAAGCTCCTAAAAACAAGAAAGCTCAATAAAAAATGATAAACTCAAAATAAACACACAATGAATGAAAACTAACACTATGACAACTAAAACACAACTAAATCAACCTAAAACACTAAAAACAATTTACTAAAACGACACAAATAATGAGTGTTTTTTACACTCATCAGACACTATATGAGAACCCAAGTATACTAAAGTTACACCAAAGACTGATGGTTCAAGACATCATCACGTTCACCGAACAACAAGTAAATTCGATAATATTAAACTAAGATAGGTTCAAAGTTATAAGTTATACCTATTACGATGCAAAGTTATAAGTTACCTATTTCTCGGAGAGGAAAAGTGCAACATAGTTTTTTTGTGCGCTCGAGGTGAATCTCCTAATTGCAGGATAACTCATTATTCTCTGGATAAGAACTATTGATGGGTGGTCGTGTAGAACATCTCATCTAATGCAAAGAATGACCAGCACTTTTAATAAATACAATTTGTTACAACCTGCTGATGGGTGATCATGTAGATAATATCGAGTGATTAAGAAGTATAATCATAATACAGTTTAAGCACAATGTAGGACATCTTTATTGTCAAAACAATGTAACACTATAATTTTAGTCATTGTCTATATAGACCAAGTAAATATTTTTTAGCATATTTTATCCTCGTCAACATACAACATAAAAATTACATGTATGGATTGGCATTTCCGTGACGTGTGGGACGGAGATGAGTGGGTTGGCACATGTCATTGAGTCCCTTTTTTGATCTTCCTTTTTAATTCTTTTATTTTTTTAATATAAAAATTTTAAATTAGTACGTCGTAGTGGATCAAATTGGTATATTATAATTGGACAACTAACTATTCTTAGCAGCACATACTATTAAATTAAGGGAAAATTATGCTAAAGTCCCTGTACTTTGCTGATTCAACCATTTTAATCCTTGCTGTTTCAAAACTATCTTTTTCGTCCCCATAGATGGTTTGATTTAATTTTGGGTTTGATTTTCAGGTATTTTTCAAAAAGGGTATAATGGTCATAGAAAAAATTTATGTTGGTTTTTAGGGACTAAACGTCTATGTTATTTTGTAGAGTAGGGACGAAAAGGGTAGTTTTGAAACAGCAGGGATTAAAACGGTTGAATCACCAAAGTAGAGGGACTTTAGCCTAATTTTCCCTTAAATTAATTAGTTATGTTATTTATGAATATATTTATTTTAAGATTTTCAAATATTAAATAAATATTCCATTATCATAATTTGAGCCGGTCATTCTTGTAATCTGGGCCTACCATTCTCGTAACCAGAACCTGTCATTCTCGCAATTCAGGCTTGCATTGTTGCAGACTAGACCTACCATTCTTGTGGCTTGGATTACTAATTCTTGCAATCCATCTATGGTATTCTCGCAACCGGTATCAAGCATCCTCGTAATTCAAGCCCTACTATTCTTAAAACTCGGATCGGTCATTTCTCATAATCCGGGCCTGCTATTCTCGTGACTCATCCCAGTCATTCCCAAAATCCGTCCCATGCATTATCGCAACCCAGGCCTGTCATTCTTATAACTTGGGTTGGTCATTCTCGTAAACCAGGCCTACCATTCTCGCCACCTAAGACTATCATTCTCATAACTAAGGCTTATCATTCTCATAAATTAGGCTTACCATTCTCACTACTCGGGCCTTCCATTATCACACACCGGACATACCATTCTAATAACCCGCGCTTATTATTCTCATAATCTAGGCTTGTTATTCTTGTAACTTTGACCTACCATCATCAAACTTGTGCCTACCATTCTTGTGACCCATGCGTATCATTCTAAACCCATCTTGGGCATTCTTGTAACTAGGCTTCTCATTCGCAAGATTAAGGTTAGTCATTCTCGTAACCTGGGTCTACTATTCACATAACCCAGACTTATTATTCTTATAACACAGGCCTTTCATTCTTTAGTAAAACTAATTTAGATAGTTGTTTTAAGTGACCAAATAGTAATTAAAGAAATTAGGATTAAACCTTATCTATACAAAGGGAGTTAAGAAAGAAAAATTTTAATGACAAAAAAGATAGAAAATTTATAGGTCCTAAGAGGACATCATTATTAATAAAATTCGAAAGTATAGTGTTGTTAAATTGATGCAAAATATTGAAGTTCTTTTCCTAATGCCATGGGTAAGATTTTGGATATGAAAATCTTGTTTAAAAATGTCTAATGCTATCTCCATAAGTCAATTTTGAAAAATCTAAAATTGAATAAAATAGAAATTTAAGTCAGTTTTCAATTTATTTTGTATTGTGTTCCACTTCTATTTGATCTACTACTACTAATTAATTATTATTATTATTATTATCGTGATTATACTCTACAGTTATTTAGTACTACGTATGAATAGGTAAGGTACCTAGATTAATAACCTAGTTACATGCTCAAGAACTTCGACATGAGTTCTCAACTTGTTATGCTATAAATTATATAAAAATAGATAAACATGTTGAGAAATCATGTATATACATATATATTACTATGGACAATTGAATTGGCATTATTTTTATGGGTCGTGATTTAATTATTTACAGTGGTTTTAAATGATTTGGTGTTCGTATTCACATGAATTCTATTGAATAAATGTTTGCTGATATTTCACGAGATAGATCACATCTTAGATCTTGATCGATACTAAATCAAACTCTAATTAAAGTAATAGATGCCTAATATATTAGACCTTCATGAAGAGTTTTATGTGTATGTGTGTGTGTACATACATACATACATCATAGTTGTTAACATTCCTCGTTCAGTCGTTCTGGCCAAAATCTTGTCATGAAACTAAATTTGGCGCAGTCGCTTTGGGATGTTCCCTGGTGAACTACAACTTAGCCCAACGCGCTCCATCCTTTTTGCATGTTTACAAATTTGCCCTCAGTTTTGAAGTAAAGTGAGGGGGTAAGAGTTATGGTATACAAGTGTTATATTATTATGATTGAAAAAAATCTAAATTTATTAGATTATTATGTAATATGTTTGTTACATTTTTTAGGGTTAAAGACAGTTTTGTAGCCAGTATTTTTGGAAATGGACACTTTGCACCCTCTACTATAGAAATAGCCACTTTAATACTTTGTATTATAGCAAATCTAATTTTTTGGTTGATTAGTGCTGACATAAAAATGCTGACATGGAAATAACTTGATGACATGGACAAATTAGTCAAAATAATTCAAAAAACACATAAACTTCCTTCCTTTGTGAACGAATTTTTTGCCTTTGTTATTTCTTTCTCTTTTCAATCTCTTACGAATATTTTTTATTTTAATTACTCGTGTCATCTTTGACTACTTTTTTGTAAAACGACACACCTTCTGCAGCAAACATTTTAAAAGAACAAAAATAGTCCAAAATGATTCATCATGCTTCCCAAAAGTGTCAAACTTGTATCTAACTTTCAGAACTTGTTGATATTGCAACTGAGGTAGATGCGGATGTTGTGAATGAATTTTGTCTCCTGACTCTCCCGTGTCGATGTGTTTCTCTTTTTAATGCTGCTCAACAGCTTCTACTATTGTGGCCTTCTTGCTTACATTTGCTACAACGCTTGATTAATCTGACTATCGATACCTTGGACAGATGTGGAGGCTCATCAGACCCTCATTTTCATAGCTTTTTAGGCCTTCCAGGTGGTCTTTTTACAGTCGGTGGATTGATGTCTGGTTGGGAAGATGGTGGAGCTTATTACTTTCTTACATTTAGAAGGTCATCAAAACGACATAGTAGAGATAGAGAGAGCACAAAGAAGAAGAAAAAAAAGTCATCAAAACGACATAGTAAAGATAGAGAGAGCACAAAGAAGAAGAAAGAGAATGAGACACGAAAGAATGTGAAAGGTTTTTTTAGAATACGTTACAATTATTTTTTTATTTCTTTCTAAAAGTGAATGAGAATAAATTATAATTTGTTTATGTCATCAAGTTCTTTCCATGTCAGCATTTTTATGTCAGTACTAATCAACCAAAAAATTAGATTTACTATAATACAGGATATTAAAGTCACTATTCTATAATAAGAGGTTTAAAAGTCCATTTCCAACAATAAAGGGTATAAAAGTTTCTTAACCCTTTTTTTAACAATTTGTATTTACAAAAATTATGGAAGCAATTACTAATATGAATCCATCGTCATCCATTTTTTTGTCCCGATATATTTAAACAAAGCAGTGGTGATATAAGATAAAGATAGAATAGTCTGACGGACAAGAATAATAAGAAGAGGGTTACATGTAATTTGCTCAAGGTTAAAACTACTACAAAAATTAGTTGGAATATACAAACATCAAATGGGAGTGAAAGGAAATATTGTTTCGTGCATCAAATTGGTGACATTCTTAGAACCTGTCTCGACCATTCTTGCAACCTGGGCTTCCCATTCTAATAACTCATGTTGGTCATTCTCCTAACTTAAGTTTACCATTTTCATAACCCAAGCTTGCCATTCTCACAATCCAAACCTACTATTCTTGTGAGTTAGGTGACGTAGGACGTTTAATGAATGCATGGTGATTGCATGAAAAGGAGATTGACAATTTCGTATGCCTTGCTGGTCCATCTATAAAGGCCTATTTTCATGCACATTATGGCCCATTTGAATAAGAAATTCATCCTCAGCCTTATTACTATGATATAACCTCCATTCTGATGTAATAAGTTAGTCATTTAGTGCCAATAAGTAGCAATAAATGACATTGTAATCAGATTCCTTAAATTCAGGAATTCTGAAAGGCATAGCACTTAATGCACTCTTTAATTTTGTTTTTTTTTCACTTCCTTATTAAAGGAACATGATATGTAATAGATTGATGAGATTTGAAAGAAAGAAAAATGAAAACTTGTTGCCAAGTTATTTTGGGTGCGTCCCAAGTATTTTGGGTAGATTCCCGTAGTGGATAAATTCCTGTAGTTCTATAGATTGGCCCTCTTAGCAGCTACTTGTGGACTCAAGCAAACCACAATCACTCTACAGGAGTTAGTGATTGTTGTAATTTATCCTTTATCTGGTTACTTAGTTCGTGTGAATCAATTTGCTCGCCCTATTTTCTTGTTCGCTTCCTTTACGCTACGTCATTAGGCCTATCATTCTCATAACCCGTTTCTAACATTCTCGTAACATGAACCTATCATTCTCATAACCTGTCCTAAGCATTTTTTTATATTCCTACCATCCTCAAGTCCTTTATGCATAATATAATCAAACAAGCTTAAGATATGTTCACCAAATGCCACAACAACAAATGAACATATGTTACACAATACTTCATCCCACCATAGACTAGTATATGGATCACGCACACTACTAAACTCTGCCATACATCAAATGCTCATAAAGATTGCTAAACTCTAAGCCATTCCTAATTAATTTTATCCCCAATTTATAAAACAACCATCCTCCTTAAGGCGTTAAAGCTGCCATGTACAATGACTCTCAACAACTAGACACGAATTTCAAAAAAGATAAAAACTTTTAAGAATTTGGATATCCTGGGGACTTAGAAAAGTTGTCCTTAAATAGGGACATTAATCTCAGCCATTAGATTAGAATATATTCTAAAAGATCCTAATCTTATGGATATTTGCCAAATTCAATTGATTTTTCAATAGTTAATGATTCCCTCTTTTTAGGCAAAATATCATTTAATTCCTCTTTTATTGGAAATTTTAAAATTCGAATCTATTAATTAGCTATGGCAAAAAAGAAATTAACCCACGTTCTCCCAAAAAACTTTCCACCTTCCCTCCTTAATTGAAAATTGTTCAGTTCAAAGAAACAAAACATAAAAAAACCTCCACCTTCCATTATGAAACCCTCTCTTCCACCAGCGACTGTCAAAGCCACTCCTAATCTTTCTCTCCATCAAACCCACTCCAGCTGCCTGTTCTCGTCGAACCCAATCCACCCACCTCTTGCCATCATACCCATTCTAGCCACCCATTCTCGTCAAACCCACTCGCCCTGCATCTCCTCATCCAAGTTCATCCACCCTCTGAAGCCTGACAAAGTGCCACCACCTATTGAAGTCGTTCATAGTATCATGCCTATTCTCATATTCCCATCCTTACTATTCTAACCTCCTTACTAATAGTCTTTTTTGGTCAGAGAAGATGAACAAGGGAGAACATATGTTGTCGAGGGTAAAAAGGCTGGCACCCAGCAAGGAAGGTAACAAACAGGTAGACAAGCATAACAAAGAAAGAAGAGAAGGTATGATACTCCAAGAACTGGTATGCATATTTGCTTAGACTGGGTGTTACGATATGATTTTGGCT
>SOPF01023789.1:21674-36657 GCA_012979155.1 Hypericum perforatum | reverse complement strand
GATGCTGAAAGAGCTAAACTGGCTGAGGAAACAGAGAATTCCCAACAGGGTTCAGGCCATAATAATAAATCCGATCCCGAAACAAAGTGAGTTAGTAATTTTACCTTACCTTGGAGAGTTTCTCTGACACTATTGCTAACATAAACTTCATCAATCTCTGGTGATTGTTAGCTACCCCAAGGGTTTGATTGTGGCTTTCACATTAAAGAGAATATCAACCGAGGAGTCAGTGGAGCAAGATACTTCTAAGGAGAGTGAAAATAATGATGCAAATGCTAAGGCAGATGGAGTCAATATGGAAGCTAATGCTGGCAAAGGACCTGATGAAGTGTCGGATATAGTTGTTGAGGATGATGGAAGTCCAGTTGTAAGCAACTCTGAGCAAAATGGAAGTGGAAGTAAAGCAATAGAAACCGAAGGAGAGGATACAGCATCCTTATATACCATTGAAAAGGATGAAGAGAAGAGGCAACCCAGTGCTCGAGACTGTAAAGACAACAAGGACATTGTCATGCGAGAAGATCTGAAGACGGTCCTTGAGAAATTTGGTAAAGTGAAGGTACAAATTATACTCTGTTCCTTTTGTTGCTGTAATTTTATGTCTTCCCATTTCGAATCCAATGTATCACTGGAGGTCACTATGTATTCGAGGCCTGCTGATTATTTCATAATTCTTTTTCAACCAATCCTTATGTTGTAATTGCTTTAGCTAGAATAACTGAACAAGTGTACCCTTCATTTCGACCTTCTTATCCCTTACAATGATGTCCTTGTTCTAGTGTTGTACTGACACATGCCATTTTCTGTTAAGTTCATTGATTTTAAGATAGGAGAGGACTCTGGTTATGTTAGATTTGAGCAACCTGAAGCAGCTCAGAAAGCACGTGCAGCTGCAGTTCTTGCTAATGAGGGAGGGTTACTAGTAAAGAATTTTATTGCGACTTTGGAACCTGTGGATGGTGAGTTTTCTTGCCCTTGCATTATATCCTTAGGTGTTTGCCATCTGAATGGCTACTCATGAACCTATAAAAACTTGATCACTCATGCATTACTGGAAGGAATTGATACGTCCAAACTGTTTCCAATTAAAGTTCCTCATGTTAGAATTTAGATTGTCTTTTTTTGTGGGTTCATGTAGCCTTAGCTTGTGCTTATTGAGAAAGAGCAGACTTATCAGCAGCTTTAGATCATTGTATTCAGTTGACTTAATCATACGTTATTAATGTGGCTTTGATTTGGAAAATGGCTGTTTTGTATGTGATTGATATTGTAAAATCTTATTCCCAATTACATGGAAATTTATTTACGTTTTGTACAAGACATTTGTCTCAAACTTCTGAATTTATGGAGCGAATTCTGCAGTCAACTATGATTCTGTATTTTGTATCAGCTCTTATGTTGCATTACTTTTTTCTGTAACAACAGGTGATGCCGAGAAGGAATATTGGAAGTTGCTTCGCGATGGTCAAGGAAAGCACCGTGGGAATTTTCAAAAGGGTGGCCGAGGGAGGTCAGTTAGACTCTGATCTACCTATTTCTTCATTTTCATATATATGATTATGTTAAACATGGTGCCCGTTTGTGCGCAATGGTGATTGGATTTAGTTTAACCAACCTCATTCCTTGCATAATACATCTTTACTAATTTCAGAGGAGGAAGACACCAAGGAGGTAAGCATCCCCGTTCAAGGGACGGGAATTTCGGCGGTCGCCCAAACAAGTCTCAGAAAGTTGGAGCTTGAGACAGAGAAATGAGCAGAACAGGTCTGCAGATGAATTTTGTTTTCTTTCTGCTTTCAATTTGGACTTGTGGTTGCTCCATTTCATCCTGGGTTTCTCACTGTGCAACTTAATTTTATGTCGAACTTTCAAGTTATATTTATTAGTTTCTGTATCGGTATCAAAAACTAGTCACATCGAGCAATTCACTTCTCTTAATTAACCGTCTCTCTTGTATTTATATGAAGTTGGATCTGACAAATCTTGGATCCGGTTCGAAATTGGTTTTATTTTGCTTGGACATCGTAAATGAGCTGGTACATTTTTATCCAAATTACCTGAGAAAAATTATGATCAATATAGAGGTGTCAAAAACTTCGAGCTTTTATCAGACCGCATCAAAAAAGTTTTTATGGGTAAATGATTTATTTTATTCATTAAACCACACTAGTCGATTTATAAGTAGAACTTGGTATGCATTATTTTAGTTCGAGCTCTAGTCACATTAAATCAACTTCAATTCAATTCTACCTCGATCTTCTATAACTGTTCTAAAATGTGATTATCATCTGACAGATTTTTTTTCATAAGCTTACATTGATAGAAAAAAGCAAATGCGAGACTTCTGAAATGAATACAAAATAGATATATTTCTAATAAAGTATTTTAGAGTCGACCCACCAGTTGTTCGACAGGGAATTTTTTATTAAATAAAATTAAAAATAGAGGAGACCAGGTTGCCTCCACTTTTTTTGTGAAAGTTCTATAAATAAGAACTCTGTTGTTCAAATGAAGTTATATTTTTTTTTATCTCGTATTACTAGATATGAACCCGGCCGACAATGCAATGAGAACAGTGCCACGAAGTGTTAAAAGTTTTCAGATGATTTTTTGATGGAAGATCTCGACCCGATGCTCACAACCGTTACTTGAGTTGAAATATATATAAAAAAAAATTGATGTGTTAAAAAGGCCGCGAGAAATGATTTGATAGGCCAAAGGTGACGGGGACGAAATTGTTCACCGTGTTCAAACAGTTCTATAGAAAATAGAGGAGCAACACTTATGGTTTTAATCAAAATAGTCTCCTCCTCCTCAATGCATAAATCTTTATATATAACGTCAATATTACAAATAAATTCTCAATAAAAACAATCGTAAATAGCTCAAAAATATAGCGAAAAGATAAACTTAAAAGGAATCAAATTTAGCCTTTTTAGGAAGGTTACGAACATGAGGATAAATCTAAAGCCAAAACTTGTTGGAACTAACTTCTTAAACAAAATTAATGGGTGAAACTAAACTTGCTAAATAGAATGTCTAATTCGAAAGAATCAATTTTTTTAGATCTTATGTACTAAAATTTTCTTCTTTAATATGAGTGAATGTTATGATTCAATTTCATGTTTGAAATCTTTAACATTGAATTTCAATAAACTCACTTGAGTCTTACTCTCAACATAAGCTTCGTAGTTAGTCCGTTAAGTACTGACTTAAGACTTTTTTTTGTGTTCTCTCATAATTGGTCAGATAAAGCTATCAGGATCCATATCATTCCTCTCCGTTGCAATTGTTTTGTCCTAAAAAATTTCATATGTTATGCTTTCGCCAATAAATAACCATGATGAAACAAATATGAATCTTCCAGCGTCGTGCACTTGACATTCATTTTTAACAGAATAGATACTTTGAACACAAATAATCTGAAATTATCTCCAAATCAAAAGTTAAGATTCACTTATTCGAATAAACCTTTCAACAATCTTCAAACTAATCCATAAATTTTTTAATTGTTAATTTTGCAACATAATCAAATTTATTAACCTTCAAAAAATCAATAAGTTGAACATAAAAATCTGAAGTCATGTAGGTTATTGGTTGAACCTCTTTCTTGTCGAAAGCAACAACATGCTATTTTGAGCATCAAGTTCTTCATGTTAACATCATATGCCATGGTTCGTCAAACAAATTCCTGAAGTAAAATAATGACATGGTACATAACCAAACAAGATCAGTAATAGAAGATATTGATTCGATACTTAAAACCAAACAAAAATCTCAGCCTAAGGACCGCAACAACTTGAGTCAAAACAAAGAACCTTCATACGTCAAAACGTCACAAACAATGATGAAGATTCGCTTGAAAAATCAAAATATAATGCAACAAATTCATTATGCTAACAGCTTCATATTAAAAGAGTGCAATGCTGAAATTTTTAATATAAAAAAATATTCTCCTTCTCGTCATTGTACACGGACGTACGCACACACATGTATGCCCAATATTACAAAGAAATTACTAATCAAAATAACTTCTAAATATGCCAAAATTGTGTCTAGAGAAAGAAACTAGAAAGGAATCAATACTAAACATTTTAAGAAGGCTAAAAACATGAGAATTAATCATAAATAAGCTAAAAGTTATTGAAACTAACTTTCTAAACAAAACAAAACAAAACTTTTTAAATAGGATGTCTAATTAGAGAGAATCACGTGGATAAATTTTCATCTTCAAAATGAGTGAATACTCTATAATTAATGTTACTTTCATGGATCTTTAGTATTGGACTTCAATAACTTACTTGAGTAAAACTCTTCAAAATAAGTTTGAACTTAACCCTCTGCAGTGAGATTGACAATTTATAAGACTGCTAAGATTCATCATCAGTACTTCCGAAGATCTCTATGTATAGAGCTTAAGAAGAAGAATGAAAAAAAAAACTCACCTCCGAACAATAATTTCTCGTTGCTTAAATGTTTTTTTTTTAAGAAAAAGAAAAAAGACTTAGCGTCGTGCGGCGGGGTCGCTAATTTATTTATTTTTTCTTTTTTTCTTGTGAGTTTTTTTTTTAAAGTTATATAACTCAGTATTCGATTGTTTAATTTTCCTTAAGTTAATTATTAAAAAAGCGAAAGTACAACGTCCCTAAGTGGGATAAACATCAACTAAAAGAGGAAAGGCACATAAATAAATAACATGGCTATAAAATAAATCCCCCACAACAAACATAAAAGAAGAAAGACAAAAGAAAAGACCAATCAATAAGAGAGAGGTTGAGGTTGGTTGGAAAAGAGGCAAAGCAAAGCAACCCTCCCCTCCCCTACGTGAAGTGAAGCGAAGTTGTCTACCGATCTACTAGGAGGTCAAGGTATACCCCCACTCGCCCCCTAAAACCCTAGATTTCTTCTTCTTCTTCTTCTTCTTCTTTCTTCTCTCGCTTTAATTAAATACCTAATATTTTGGATTGTTTCCTTTCTCCTTAGCTTGTTGTTGAAGCGGTTACTGTTGGGATTAAGTATCAGTTCCTGCTGGGTGGCTTGGCTTAACTAGCAGAAGTGAGTGAGTGAGTGAGTGGGTGGGTGGGTGAGCTCCTCCTCCTCCTCCTCCTCCTCCTTTTGACTAATTTTAGTTTTAGTTTTATTTTTTTTTTGTCAAGGAAACGGATTTACAGGGTGGGAGGAAATTTGATTAACTAGAACCCAATCAGTTACTTCTTCTTTGATGTTTTTTCGTTTCAAGCGTTTCTTACATTAGTCCTAAGAGGTTCAGATGGGTTCAGTTTCAATTTAGGTCTGGGATCCCGTTTATTTTCCGTCGTTGATGATGATAGTTTGTCCTCTCATTCATGGATTATCTAGCGCCCCTAATATACGTTGTGCTTGTTCCAGTATAATTGATTTTATACAGCTTTTTAAAGAAATTAATGACTGGTCTTGCCTTGTACCCGAGGTTTGAGCTGGGCCACTGCCTATAGATGCCCGTTGTGCTAAGTTTCAGTTGCTTGCCTTACGAAGGCATCGATCCGTGATTGTTTTTGTGTTCCAAAATACATTCATTGAGCTCCATCCTTTCAGTAGCATTGTTTATGTTATGCGTGCCTGCTGCAACAATGTGAATCATCTTCAGTTTTGTAGATATTTCTGTTTGCTCGAGTACAGACTTCTTGTCAATGCCTGCTCTCTGGCGTTGGTTCTTGTGTTTCCTCTTATGTTCTATGTTCTTTGCAGATAATGTCTGAAGATGCGGAATATCGTTGCTTTATTGGTGGGCTTTCATGGTCCACATCTGATAGAGGTTTGAAGGATGCTTTTGACAAGTTTGGGCATCTTGTTGATGCGAAGGTAATCTACTTTTTCATTTATGTTTTAATGGTGTGCTAAAGTGTGGAACTCTCAGTGTGTGTTCTAACGCCATGTTTTTTTTCTTCCCTCCTTTTCTTCTGGATGGAAAGACTTTCTAGTTGTTACATTCCCTTAGTTACATCCCGCATTTTGTGTTTCTTAAAGCTTCAGAGGCATTAGGTTTCAGAGGGAAGTGACATTCTGATGGAAGAAGGTCATGGACAGCCAAGAATGTATTAGAATTATAAACTGTGTTGATTTGTATGTATATGATGCATGATCAATCTGTGTTATGAATGTACCAATTAGTTCAAGATTACAGAGATGCTTAGATGGTTCTTCTTTTCTCCTTTTGATGTAGGTAGTTCTTGACAAGTTCTCTGGACGTTCTCGTGGGTTCGGATTTGTCACTTTCGATGAGAGGAAAGCAATGGAAGAGGCTATTGAAGCCATGAATGGAATGGATTTGGATGGTCGAACTATCACTGTTGACAAAGCTCAGCCTAATCAAGGCGGGTCAAGAGATCGTGATGGTGATGGAGGTAGAGACCGTGGTCGTGATCGCAACCGTGATAATGGGGGTAGTCGCGGATCCAATGGGGGAGAGTGCTTTAAATGTGGCAAACCCGGGCATTTCGCAAGGGAGTGTCCAAGTGAAGGGGAGAGAGGAGGAGGCCGGTATGGTGGAAGGGATGACAGATATGGTGGGGGTGGAGGCGGTGGAAGCCGTCATGGACCTGATCGGAATGGAGATCGTTCTGGGTCCCGTAATAGGGATGCTGGTGAGCGTGGAGAACGTTCAGGGTCTGATCGTCATAACCGTGATCGTTCTGGGCCATACGAACGACGGTCTACAGGAGGTTCACGTTCTTGATAGAATTACTCGTCTCCAAGGTATGCCAACCTTTTCAACTGGTTAATAAGTTAGTGTAGCTTCATTACGCTGCAGTCTCATCCTATTTGCAGATCGGCGACCAGGAGTTCCGATGTTTGCTTGCTAAGAAGCATCAAAATGTATGGAGGCGTGTTCCATTGTTCTTGGCTTGTAAGAAAGATCAAATGGTTTGGACTGATTTTGTTTGAGTAACGGACTTGATCCAAGACTGAAACCGCTGTTGAGTACTCGAATACCGAATTATTGAGAATCTTATGCTTTCTTGGACTTCTTTCCAGTATCCTTCTATTTGGTAATGTTCATAGTGGAGCAGATGTGATCTATATGATGCTGTGACTTGTACATCGTTGATCAAGACACAGCACGGTCGGGGTCACTTTCACGAGACAGGAGGGGCTGTAAATTCATCTTTTTCTCGCAAAACGAACGCCTTTTTTACGTTTATTCTAATACAAATAGGCAGTTTGGCAACTACTTAGAGATTTTATGAATAGTCCGTATCCTAGATAATTAAGTCACAAAAATTTTCCAAGTGACTTGGACCAAGTCATGGAAAAAAAAACCATGATTTGGGTACTCAAGATCTTTTTTTTTGGGTGATTTGCTCTAAGTCACTAGAAAATTTTCTGTGACTTGGCATGAACTATTCATAAAATTTCTAAAACGAATTTTGTTTGTAAAATTTGGATTTTTATTTACTAACTAACATAAATTTTTGAGTAAATTACATCTGGCTCCCTGTTGTTTGGGAAATTTAACGCTGGCCCCTTTCTTATTCGCAATTCGATTAAAAAGGTCTCTAAGTTTGGCAAAATTGTATCACTTGGTCCCTGACACCAGAATCGGAGAATTTTTTGGCGAGAAGCCACGGGAATTGACGAAAATGCCCTTACGCTAAAAAACAAAAAAAGCCCTCTCTCTTCCTCTCCCCTCCCTCCTCCCTCCTACCTTCGTCTTCTCCGATGACATCTCCGGACCAAAAAAATCACAAAATCCAAAATCACGAAAATCCCCAAATCGAGAATGAACCCTAAATTCGGGAACTGGGGATTTCTTTCCCAAAACGCCGATTTCGTATCCCTGACTCCATGGTGTACAACTGGTGTCGCCTCCGGCCACCAGAATTCTGGGCCACGGCCAAGGCCAAAGCCGGAGCTCCTGGTAGATGTTAAGTTGCAGATGTGACCACTGAGATCGTGACAGTGGACGCCAATCCTCGGCTGGTTCTCCGACTCGACTTCACCTACACTTCCAGCGATGGGAACAAGCAGGACACTGAACCATACGAGGGTCAAATTCATTTGCATTCTGACCTATTTTTTTGTAGCCCAAGATATGGAAGCAACGTATGGTTCAGCGGATAAGCTGATGTTCGTCGGTTTTTTGGTTTTTTTCGCCGTTCGTGAAGGGAGATTGTAAGGCCGTCGGCAAGACCTCAGGAGCTAACGTCGTGAAACTAGCGTCGCGCGATTACTGGGGAGTGAGATGGACTAGGCCCATCGAGTATTGGCCGCCGGCAAGACCTCAGGAAGCAAACGGGTCGCGATATCCTCTCTCCTAGAGATAGTCACGGTATTCTCGATATTAGCTGACATCGAGTTACAATCACAAGGTCGCTGGAGATGAGCTTGAGAAGTTGATAGCCCTTGTCGGAGGAGCAGCCTCAACTCTCTCCGGCGGGAACCCGTTTCTGGGTCCGGTGGGTAGAAGAGGAATGCGATGGATGGGAACCCCTTTTCTACTGGTTCAAGTCTCGGAGATCCTGGCTCTCTTCTTCTTCGTCTCGGAGGAACGCGCTAAAGGCCAAAGTCGGAGATGTGCTAGGAGAGGACCGCCGCCGACGAGTTCTTCCGGCACTGGTTTGGTCATTGCTCTTGGTGCTTTTTTTGTTTTTTTTAGCGTAAGGGCATTTTCGTCATTTCCCATGGCTTCTCGCCAGAAAATTCTCCGATTCCGGCGTTAGGGGCCAAATGCTGCAAGTTTGCCAAACTTAGGGGCCTTTTTAATCGAATTGCGAATAAGAGGGGGGCCAGCGTTAAATTCCCCAAACAACAGGGGGCCAGATGTAATTTACTCTAAATTTTTTCTGTTTTTTGGACAATTTTTGCCTATAAATACACAACTTACCTTTGTTTAATTCACTAACAATCAAAAATAAAATTTTACATAAATTAAGTAGAATAAAACAAATCATAACCAACCTAGTTATAAATTCTAGTACTTAATTTAATTCACAAGTTACATAGTTAACAACATACAATCAAATAAATATTAATCAAGTTTATAAACAACCATATCATCGCAAATAACTAATTCATGACCTACCTAATTACAACATTCAATCAATTCATTCACATACAATATATGTTAACTGTTCAATTGATATTAACTAATACATTAATTAAAAAGATTAATCATAAAATTATAAAAAATCAATTAGTTATGTCAACCGCCGACAAGAGGCGAGGGGCATTGACGGTCAGTTGAGTGCACTCCGAGAAGATCGACGAGCGGGAGACTTTACTCACTCACCGACAAGTAGCGAGCGAAACTTTGAGAGGATCGACAACGACGAGACAACCTCTGACCGAGGAGACAGCTCAGAGGCAAAATCAGGGGAGAGTTCAAACGAGTGGCCTAGAATTTTTTCCGTTGCTCGGCTTTAAAAGCCGAGATAACCAAGTCATAAAATTTTTTTAATTTTCCCGTGATTTGGTACCGGTGTTCTACGTGAATATTAGTTTTCCATTCGGTCAATAATCATGAAAAGTATCTTTTTTCTAGAAAAAACCCCGAAAAGGTTACTGTAAAAATAAAGTGAGAAAAAGCGAATGGAAAACAAACAGAACATGAATATATCCACTCCGTCTCATACAAATGACCTGGAAGATTCTTGGA
This sequence comes from Hypericum perforatum, assembly GCA_012979155.1. NCBI lineage: Eukaryota > Viridiplantae > Streptophyta > Magnoliopsida > Malpighiales > Hypericaceae > Hypericum > Hypericum perforatum. Next base: position 27,023 of record SOPF01023789.1, on the reverse strand, counting down.
AATCCAGCTACGTAATTGAACTTGAGATATTACTATATAGATTACAACCACCCCCAATATACCACATAAAATACATTTGACGAAACTGAAACAAAAAAGAAAAGGAAAAAAAGAAATTGATATTGACAGCCGTGTAAATCACTTTCTGGTGGAAGTGAGACAAAACGTTGATGAGGTGGGAGAACCTGCTAACCAGTGATCATCATATCATCTGGGACCTGATAGTTCATCCGGAGGGATGTGCGACGACGAGTCGATGATCCAGTTTGTATTCGGGCTATGAGCGTGGCTGAACTCTTGGCGGAACGTCTCCTCCTTCTGCCATTCCTCCCACCTCTCTGCCAACCCGTCACCTTCCAGCATTCTAACTACTTCCGACATCTTGGGCCGTTCTGTCGGAGAACCTTGCGTGCATAGTAAAGCCACTTGGATGAGCTGCTCTACTTCATCATCCACATAATTGTTTTGCAGATCGGCATCGACCAGCGTCTCGAGCCTCTTGTCCTTTAAAAGCCCTTTCACCTGAAATTTTAATATCGAGGGCGGTTAGCTTGAACCATGGGAAACTCCCGTCTTTGCAGGACGAGATGATGAATACTTACCCAATCAAGTAACATCACGTCGTCGTCATTAGCTAGACGTGCAAGATCGAATGCCCTCTGTCCAGTGATAAGCTCCAGGAGCATGACGCCATAGCCAAAAACATCGGTTTTCTCGGAAGACTTCCCTGTCGATAGATACTCTGGGGCTATATGGCCAATTGTTCCACGTACGGCAGTCGTAACATGGGTATCTTTGTAGTCCATGAGTTTCGCTAAACCAAAATCTCCAACAACTGCTTCAAACTCCTCGTCCAACAATATATTGGCAGCTTTTACATCGCGATGAATGATCTTCGGATCACAGTGATCATGCAAATAGGCCAACCCCCGTGCCGAACCCAAAGAAATATGTCGTCGTATAGGCCAATCAAGTGGAGGTTTATCGGGTGGGCGGTCTGATCACATAATGCATATTAGAGCCATTTGTATCAATAATAAAGAAGAGAAGGAGAAATAAGTACCTCGTAAACAAGATGCGACACTTCCGTTAGACATATAGGGGTAGACAAGTATGCGTTCGGTGGGAGTCATGCAAAAGCCACGGAGACGAAGCAAGTTACGATGCACAGCCATACTGATCATTTCTACTTCAGTTTGGAACTGCAGTTCCCCGCCTTGGGTTCGCTCTTCTTTCAGTCTTTTGACTGCTACAAGAGTACCATCAGCTAGCCGCCCCTTGTAGACCTTTCCAAAACCGCCTCTGCCTAAGATGTTTCTATTGTGGAAGTTGTCCGTCGCAACTTGCAGTTCTCGCAGAGAAAATCGCTTCAGTTGTCCAAGGTGGACCTCTGGATCTTCTTCGGCTGCAAAAGGGATTTTGTGTAGGTTAAAACGATCACAATAGTTGTATGACTTAAAAACATAACATTGAAGATTCGTGTACCAGGAACATCAAAGAAATTGTCCTCGGGTTTTCTCCTTCGCCAATAAGCAAGTGCAATCGCAGGAGCAGCAAATAACAAAGCAGCTCCGGCAGCCACTCCTCCGGCAATAGCTCCAATGCCATTATTACCTAGAAAATGTTCGACCAATATGAGAGCATAAAATAAAGACTATCTTTAATGAAAACGAAACATACAAAAAACTACGATCTCCGAATCAGGATCATGAACCAACAGAAGAAGTCACACAGCAATATATGTGTAGAAGTAAAGTTCACTTTCTGTAATATAGGAATTTACATATCCTACCCAAAACCTTTAAGATAGCGAGTAGGTAGATCATCCGCGCTTATAAACGGACTCAACCCACTTGCCACTTCCGATGTGAAATTCTCTCCAATACGCCCCTCAACGGAAGCCCATCGGGCTGAAGTTTGAACGGGCTTTCATACTGCCCCTCGTGCTTCCAACCGGGGCTCGTGCCAGCCCAATGAGCCATGAGTCTCATTAGAATAATTTGACTATGATACCATATAGGAATTTCCATATCCTACCCAAAACCTTAAGGTAGTAAGTAGGTGGATCATCCACACTTGTAACCAGGCCCAACCCACTTGTCATTTCCGATGTGGGATTCTCCCCAACAATGTTGGTCAACCAACTATTTGTGTTTTGCCATGTTGTCACCAAAGAAGAAAGAAAGAAACGAATGAAAATATAGAAAATATAAAATCTGAAAGGTCCATCCAAAGGAATATCTCCAGTCAATTATTTGTTTGAAAATAAAGTAAAATAATGGAGGAACAAACACTTTTTACGACCAAGACAAATAATGCATGAGATAGAAAATGACTGGTAGTAGTAACAGACCACTGGAAGATGACGATGGAGTTAAAGGAGATGGTGGTGTAGCTGGAAGAGGATTAAGTTTGTTATTGGCGTAACTGCATAGAAAAGAAGAGTGAGTTCATTAGACCACTTACGAAGACAGAAAAAGTACATAAATGCTGCACAATATACCTTATCGGAGTGAATAAAGAAAATGAGCCGTTCACGGGAATATCTCCAGTCAGTTTGTTATTTGAAAGATCCCTGAAGTTGAAGGGCTCAGATGATGTCATTCAAGAAACAAAAAAACAGCTAGGACAGTAGGAGTAAAGGTACTGCCAAATGGATTTCAACAATACATACAGAACTTGCAGCGTCAGGATAGCAGTTAAATTCACTGGAATAGTTCCCGATAAGGTGTTGTTGTTGAGACGCCTATAACATGAAAAACTTTGACGTCAGGACAACTAGTATAAGAACACACCATTTTGGACCAGGCTATAACTAATCTTGAACTGTGTATCAACGAGTATTTCGAAAACATATAACTACAATAGAGACGAAGAGAGAGTATTCATACAAGAACCGAAGTTTCTCAAGCTTGCCCAATGTAGCTGGTATGGGGCCTTCTAAATAGTTCAAGTAAAGATCCAAGCTCACCAAGCTTGTCAAGTTACCCAGCTCCTCGGGAATTGGTCCAGTAATGTTATTGCTGTAAAGTTCCCTGTAATTGCAAAAAAAAAAAAATAGCACAAAGCCAAACAACTATAAGGGGGCCAAAAAACTCAACATTCTCTTAATAGCCGGATACTTTTCAAGATATGAATTTACACATACGTGAGCGTCAATTATATCATTTCCATGCAATCACTCTTCGGCTCCTTTTGATGTAACTGGAAATTGGGGGACTTTGGTGAATTTTTAAACTGCTAGTTATGGAAACTTTAACTTCTATACTGAGAAGAATGCATCCTCTCCATGCAAGAACACAATGATTTTGAGGTCCTGGTCCTTCTTCCTTTTTTCCTTTTACTTTTCACCCTCACAAACCCCTACCATAGATTCATTCAATTTGCCTGGTTGCTCCTAACAGATGTCTCGTCACTGAAGGACTCGTTTAATGAGAATTATTGAAGGAAATAAAAGCCTTAAACCCCTATCCAATTTTAACCTTGGCCTTGGATAATGACTTGATGCTCAGAGCAATTCCTAAGTTTTAACCATCCAAAGCTAACAATGGTGCAATCCATCAAGCAACAGTTCCAAATTAAATTGTAAGACTTTCTCTAAGTGTAATCACAAAAAAAAAAAAAACTCTTAAGTACACATCAACGTCTCAAACACCACACTAAAAATACAATCCTAAGCTCAACCAGTTTTTTCATACCACATTGAAAGATAAGCTAACACAATGATGAATAACACTTAAATACGCAATTATGCTTAGGAATTCAACAAATTCATCTGCAGTCCATTGGGTTCCAGTTTCAACAAGAAAGGACAATTACTTACAAATATTGTAGATTTGGAAGCTGTCCCAGCTGCGAGACAAGTTGACCAGATAAATTTGCGTTCCCAAGATCACTGGCAAACAATTATAACACAAATAGTCAGCTTGACAGAAAGCAGCATCATTCTAAAAAATGAACAGATGACGGGGAGAGAGAGAGAGAGAGAGAGAGAGAGAGAGATTACACTCGTGTCACGCTATTCTCACTATTGCACGTCACATGAAACCAGGTGCAAGGATTTACAAGCGTAGGATCCCAACTCTGTAAGACATTGTTTGGATCGGCTAGATTGGACTTCATTGCATTTAAGGCATCACCTACAAAATGATAGCATAAACCACATCAATTAGTAAGTAACTCTCCACATCAAAAGGCACTTTCTAAATGTGGCTAGTTGTTTCCTTATTACAAGATGATTGCAGAACTGCCAAAGAATCCAATTCCAAAGGATGTTAGCCAGTTGCAACAGAGACTTTACACGTGAAAATGACCATTTTTCATGTTAGATTTCTGAGACATGTAATGATTGTTATCAAGATTTCAACTACTTTCCAATAAGATGTAGGGACCAGATGGAAGTTTAGCATTCAGGGTATTCTGAGATCGAAACCCCTAAAGAATCAGAGAATAGAGAACAGTTTCCAATATTCTATCAAGATTTCAACTGCTTTCCAATATTCTATGAATTGCTGCGAATCTATCCAGCTATTACATCGAAATAATGGGCCCATGCATAGGCCTGACTTGACCTGATTCTCAAGTAATAGCATTAACAACAAAGCTTCTCTCCAACTTGTCAACCAGTAGAGCTTTAAACAGTTTTAAAGTAGTGCACAAAATGACCCACCAAAGATTAAGTCTGAAGGAGGTCCCGCTATGTAACAAACCTTTTCAGGTTCAAGCTCAATGATTAATCAAAGACTAAGAGTCTAAGACATGCGCTAAAACTCTGGTACAAGGCTGGATTCTAACCATAAGTTGTATCTCTACTGGCAAAGGCTCTATGGGCTTCATAACACCTTGTAAGCAAATAAATATCTTTATCCGAAGCGAGTAACCATATCTGAAATAGAGATTGCCGCATGTTCCTAGTAGCTAGCTAACCAGAACAAGAACAAAACCACTCATCATCTCTTTTTCAAGAAACAAACTTGCCGTCGCTCCAACAACTTCAGCTACTTACTAGCATATTTACCCGAAGAAAGGACTAATCCGAGCAAAGCCAAATGAGAAGCATCAAACATAAGATAACAGAAAACTCGCAACAGCCAGCAGCAACTGAGCATAATCATATATGGGCAAACCGAAAAAAGCAAACCTTCTGAATTGGCCTCAACTCGGAGAGTGAAACGGAACACGAGGACCAACAACAAAGCACATCCCCACCAGATCGCCCGCCCCGTCGAGCCCATTGCTCCTTGCTCTGCAACCCTCCTCAGGCCCTGGGTGGCATGGGCTTCACTTGAGTAGTTGAAAAAGAACACACACACACACACACACACACACACACACACACACACACACACA
>SOPF01023789.1:0-21664 GCA_012979155.1 Hypericum perforatum | reverse complement strand
CACACACACACACACACACACACACACACACACACACACACACACACCCCGATCGAGGACAGACTAAAGCTGACAACTTGAGGTCAACTGAGGCCAACCCAGTTCAAAACCATAGATGAGCCGTTGACCGGATCGAGCTGAGTTGACCCACCAACCCCAACGCGAACCCCTCTGACTTTGGTGGGTAATCTTCAAAGGAGACAGGGAAGTTGAGGTTGTCTTGGACTGGAATTGGGTAGAGCTTGTATGTCGTTGGTTGGTGAAGTCTACGGGGTCTTCTCCCTTTTATGGGTTCTCTTTCTAAGTGCAGAACTGCAGATGGGGAAGAGACAAGAGACTAGAGAAAAGAGAGAAAAGAGAGGAGAGAATTAGAGAAAGAGAAGAGAGGTGGAAATTTCGGGTTTAGTCAAAGGGAGCACCCCCAACATAAAAAACAGTCTCCAAACTACTGCAACTTGCCCTGAAATGAATGAATGAATGCATCCCCTTTTACTATTTTTTAGCAACATATGCTATCCCCAATATTAATACGTCAACAACTAATATAAATTTTAAACCGAATAGATTTTTAATGTAATTTTTTTTAATCTTTTTCTTATTAACAACTGTTTCAAAAAAAATTGACCGAGTTTATTCTAAAAATTTATAGAGTATGTAAATCAATATGTGATAATGTTGTAGTAACTTCAAGAAAAATTCTCAAATTGAAACTTTTGAAAATTAAATGATATTCTTAATTATTTGACACAACATTTAGTATGATATAAACTAAAAAACGTAAGTAAAGATTTTGAGCTTAATCCAAAAAACATAATAACATTTAAATTCAACGGAAAAAGTTTATCATCATTTGAAGTGTTTTGTCCAAATCGAACTTTCACACAAAAAGTACAAGTATGACAATATCATAGATAATTTAGTTGTCCTGATCTAACATATCCCCTAAATGGGTACTTCAGAACTATCTGTTGAGAATCATAGAACAGTTTTTTTTTTTTGGGTAATTAAAGAACTGTGTTTGATCCTACCCAATATTTTTAATTAGTACTTGGTCTTAATTGATTAGAGTTTTCAGAATATTTGATTTAAAAATGAAAAAAAAAATATGGAAGGAGAGATTTGACACTGCGCAAGTTGAAGTTTTTTAAAGTACTCAAAAAGGATGTAAAAAGTGGTGGGGACCAAGAAATAAGATGAGGGGTTCGGGTTATTGATTAAATTATCAAAATAGGCTTCCGTAATAATGTATAGAATAATAGAACTATTAAAAACAGTGAATTCGCGTGTTGGAAAAGTCGTTGAAAAATTGAAAGTCCGTTTAGTGTTAATTTCAATTGGTCGACTGGAATTGTGTGAACCAACAATCCAAACATACAGTTTTAGCGGTTGTATTTTTTTTGGATTGAATAATTCAAATTTTAGATTGTATAACTTTTTTACAGTTAAAAAATATATCATAATAAAATCTAATAATTGAATAATTTAGATCTGAGATTGTATAATTTTTATAGTTAAAAATATATTATAATAAAATCTAACAATAGCAAATTATATAGAGTTCAAATTTTTGTCTTCCTGATTAGATAAAAGTAAAATAACTCATTCAATCAACAGTTGTTATTGTTTTTCTTTTGAGGAAAGTTAAAATGACTAGGAAATTGGATTAGGTGGGGACTAAAGGGAGGTTGTCCATTTGAGCCATTAGATCAGAATAAATTCAAAAAAATTCTCATCTAATGGCTATTAATTACTAAGAACATTTACGACTATTACTAAAAACTAATTAACACCCAGTAGTTAATGATTTTTTCTTTTTAGGCGAATTATCAATTAATTTTCTTTTTATAAGAAATTTTAAAATTTGAATCAATTAATTTAGTTATCAAAAAAGGAGTTATCAAAAAAAAAAAACTTTTCAACTATTTCTCCACCCATGTTTCCAAAAAAAATGTCCACCTTCACTAAACCAAAATTCTTCACGTTCTCAAAATTAAAATATCAAAAAGAAAACCAATAACGAACGGTAATAAACCAGCAACGGAGGAAACTAAACCAGTAACGTAGAATTTTAAACCAGTAATGTATGACTTTAAACTAGTAATGTAGGATTTTAAACCAGTAACTTGTGACAATAATAGTAACATATTAAACCAAACCAGTAATATAGCACTTTACACCAGTAACGTAGGATTTAAACCAGTAATGTAGAACTTTAAACCAGTAATGTATGACTTTAAACCAGCAACGTAGGAACTAAACCAGTAACTTTTGACAATAAACCAGTAATGTAGGATTTTAAACCAGTAATGTAGAACTTTAAACCAGTAATGTACGACTTTAAACCAGTAGTGTAAGACTTTAAACTAATAACTTGTGGCAATAAATCAGTAACATATTAAACCAAACTAGTAACGTAGCACTTTAAACTAGTAACTACGAAATCAAACCACTCAAGTAAGATACGAAACTAGTAATGTATGACAATAAATCACTAACATATAGAGAAAGAAAAATTAATGAGAGAGACAAATTAGGTGGATGATTATGATTTTAAATTCAAATTAGGTGAGTGGATGGTTATATATAATTAATAGAGAGAGAAAGAAGTTAACCAAATTAGTGGATTAGTGGTTTTACGAAATTAACCTTGTCCCTATATAGGGAAAAGATATTTGTCCCCACCCAATCCACTCCCAAATGACTAGTCAGATATATAGAGAGAGTGAGAGTGGAGACAATAGTGAGGAAAACTAGCGCTCCTTCTCTAGGGAAGCATGAACGAAACTCCCCACAAGTAGGGATAACAGAATCATGGACTATCAAGTCTTTGGTTTTTTACTCACCGACCATTCAGCATTGGAATAAATGAATATCGTTTGAATAAATTAAAATGATACTTGATGTGATAATGTACTACTAAATTAGTGACTTTTAATGATAATATTTCATTTCAATTACTATATCTAAATTGTTGGTGCGGTTTGAATTTACCAAGTTAATATTTTGGTATTTAAATTATAAATATAATGTTAAAATTTTTAAATGATGAGTTTTATATCGTTTAAAGGTCTTACCTAAATGTATATGGATTGAGAACTAAATTTTTTTCCCTTTCTTAGGATTTTGTCTCCTCTCTAGAACTGCCACCCATTTTTTTTCATGTTCCACTCATCGTGTTTATCGTCCTTTTGCCTGATCTAGTTGATAAACTCTCTTGTTCTCTTTTATTATTTCTCTTGATTGGGTCTTGCCTCACTCTCTAGCTTTCCTAATTATAATTGTTTTGTCGGGTTTTTCTCCTTTGATTTTTCTTCTAGGTTTCTTTAGTCCTTTGTCTTCTTTTGTTGCGTGGTAGGATTTGCTTTCTACTTTTTTGTCTCTTCTTTTCCTGTTCATCTTTAAGCAAGGAGCAGTTTCAGATGATTATAGACAAGGACATACTTGAGCTCTCGATAGAGTTGAGTTAAGAGGTTCAAGTTTTTGAAGTGCTAGCATTGTGTTGAGATGGACAAACTAGTTTTCCTATTCAAGAATGTGTGCTCAACTGAGATAGGATTATAGGGCCATGATGGATATGGTAAGTCTTGGTACTACAGTGGTGAATGAACAAGGACAAGTACAGAGTTGCAAGCCTCTCTGGATGTAGAAAAGCTAGTTTTCTCTTTCTTAACCCAATATTCTATCATCGATAAAGGAAAATACCCTACTTCATAGGTAAATAATCATTTAGGCATCAAGGCAGGATTATTGACTGCAGGGGAAAAAGAGTCACTCTTATCGAATGACTCTCTTATTCATCTTAACACTTCATATTTAGTAACTTTGCCTTTTACTTATATTCCTCCTTACCGTATGGTGCTTATAGTATAGGAATAGGCTTTTAAGACGACTAGTACAATGAAGGAGGAGATCATAGATTTAAGATCAGTGAGGGCAAGAGATACACTAATGTGTATTTTCATATGTGGTCTGGCTATCAAGATGTATTATAAAAGAAGCATATAGGACAAGAATAGATGCTTACCTGGACACACAATCACCAAGAAAAAAGTATCAAAAGTTATCCAGTAATGATGAGAAGTAAACAAATCATCTACTATGTTAAGACAAATAGAACATTTAGTTAGACAAGATATGTTTGAGAAAGTATGTGAGATAGTGAAGGTGGGTGAACTAGCATCATCAAATATGGAATTACTAGAGGCTCTAATTGGAAACAAAGCCAATAACACTATCCATGTATGGAAGCAATGGCAAAAGTTAGTACCAGTAAGGATTCTCAAATAGTTCAAGTTGCTAAAGCTATAAGTGGCAAGAAAATGAAAGGTATTTTTTAAGGACGACATCATGTTAGCAAGCAATTTTCTACTATTTCTAATTTTTTATTTTCTTCTTTAGTTGAGGTAGTACATGTTAAGTAGTTCCGCTAAATACTATAAAGGTGATATAATAGAATATTATAGATTGGGGAGTCTACGAGCAGTTTAGTAATTGAGTAGGTTGGCCCAATTATGCAATCCATATCTTTTTTTCTTACCGGAGACAACTCAAAGATGTAGAAATGGAGAATCTTAAATGATGTCTTGGTTTTGAGTATGGTATATACATAGCATATCAAGAGATGGGTAGAGCACATAGAAGTGAACTCATCCTTTTTTACCATCAAAGTATGGATATTAATTTATAATGCTCTCGATATCTATAAGTGGGGAGAATAGGTGGGATTGGGAATAACAATTGAAATTGATGCCCAAATTAAGTAGTATTTTACCTATAAACATATTGTAAGAATGCCTACCTACAATGACACTATATCATGAGGTCTAGATAAGATCAAATAAAGGAGAACTTATGACAAGGTTTTCACTTATAAATATGCCTATGAGCTTATATAGGGCCCACCCAAATAAGATGAGGAAAGGATACCTTACTCACTATTGAAAAGCTAACTATTCTATGAAAATGGGTTCATCGACCATGGCAGACTCCTTACTAATACGATGAGGCGTCATTTTCATATAACTCAAGTGACCACCTATCCACGCTATCTAAGGGAGGATGACAAAATTGTTCCCTATGTGCTTTAAGACTTTAATAAAGTGTTGATCTCAACTTTTGAAATGGGAGGAACTCTCTATTAAAACTCTTTTAACCTTAATTTATCGATTGTATTGCTTGTTGCTAAATATCCAGGCCCTTAAAATTACCAAAGCATCTTAAATAGTTAAATTATTACATTTAACGAGTCACAAAAGTGGTGTAATAAGTGTGTTTGGAATGTTGGCTAGACGAAACTGAACATGAATGGAGCTATGAGGGGGGTCTCTTTGGGCATGGCTTAGCAAGCGACATCATTCAAATTGAGGATAGAAGCTAGATCAAAAGTTTTTCTTGTAATCTTGGGCGATATAGCTTAGTCAACAAAGAGTTTTAACCATGATAATCCATTGCTCGCACTCTTGGGGATAAAAAAAATAATTCTTGAACTTGATTCAAAACTGGTTGTAGATTCTAACATGAAGTTGTTAGCATAGATAACCTATAGACATTTATATTAAGGACATTATACTTGATCATTCTCAGTTATTTTGACATTTTACTTATTGAATATAATATTTGGTTGTTTGCATATATTCATGTAAGTGTTCTCATGAACTAGTATTGTCATTAAAAATATGAGATCTTAGATGACTATGAATATACTTCTGAGATGGCCCAAATCAATGATCATCGAGAATAGAATACTGAAGATGCAATGGAGATTGGTTGTGATCTATATCATATCTTTAGAGGATGTAGTGGTTCTCACAACTACGAAATACTAGACATTTAATGATGGATGCACATATACTTTAGAGAGTATTGATATACTCGATCGAGAAACTATTTGATGTATTCTATTTATGTGTCTACCAAAATTATCAATTTGTGGAGTTGCATAATAGTACTCTAACTTAAGGTCAATATGCATAACATGTACGAAGTGTTGTACCTTAACCATGACTAATACTTGCACTGCTAATAGGGTAGATATTGCATGTATTAGGTACACCACGAAGTACATGTGTGTGTTAGTTAAGCTAAAAATAGGATTCATTCCTCAAATAGACTTGGAGAGACTACTTATTTTCTCATAGCTAACTGGAGCATTAAGTCATTGGCCAATGACGTCACTTTTGGAATGGTGCCTAAAAGTGACAACGTGATCAATTAGCAGAATGAGATAATATGATTAAGTTATTTGAATAGACATTTAATCATATTCAAGGCTTAATTAAGTATTTGTTAATAAAGAGATCATATCACTATGAGCTTCATATTATAAGTAGTTGTAGTATTCTTGCAACATACCTTATATGTTGAAATTATCTAGTCAATTATCTAGGATTTGACTAAAACTACTAGTTTGACTAAGCACTTGATATATGACGAACTATGAGTCACACAACAATTAGTATTAATTTACAAATTAAAGTTAATTAGATTAAATATTGATTTGATCAAGAATATTTAATATATAGAAAAATATTGTAATTTTAAAAGATAAATGTATAATTATTTAATTAAGTTAGATTTAAAATTATTAGATGTTATACATATTAATTTGGTCAATAAAATAATAGATTGAGCCTAAAAGCACACAAAGAAAAAGTGACATTGAATTTCAATAGAACTTTATTTTCTATTCTTATTATGATAAGTATATATATGCTAATGGGCCTAGGGTTGAATGAAACAGAAAAATGCACAAGCAAAAGGGGACAAAGCTTGAATCAATATAGACTTAGAAGATTTGTTTACTTATTTTTGGCCAATAATTCTTCTTGCGAGTTCTCGAAAATATCAAACGTCATGAGTTCATAGATTGAAAGCTACATGGATACCATAGTAGATGATCAATCTACAATGCACTGTAAGTTTTTTTTAAGATCTTACTATTTTTTTATGTTATACTATCATGATTAGGCTCCATGTTGGTGAATTTTTTTAACTTCTACCGATGTTCGTCTTTATAAAATCCAACAATGGTACTAGAGTGTCAAGCTGATTTTATAGTAGTACACATTATTCATATATTTTTGTGGGTATATTTATATAACTAGGTTATATATATGTTAAAATAATAATTAAATGAAGGCTTCAGTTATTAGTTTTATGGGAATCAGATCCACTGTACTTCGATTAAAAAAGTAATAATAATAATAATTATAATAATAATTGGTTATTGAATGCATTACTATTGAATGCTGATGACTGCGAAGCTACCAATTGTGAAATATTATCGATTTCACGTCTTGTTTTGATATCATTTCCCACTTTTGAAACCTAAAAAGCTCTAATCGATTGTGGATGATATGTTGAGCTTTTCTTTTTTATTTTGACCGCTGTGGCTCAGAGCTCGAGATGATGAACAGAGCTGAGCAGTCTGCCTTGGAGGTGGTTGTTTGGGCCTGAGAGATGATATGAGGCAACGGGTAGGACCCATGGATGTGCAATGGTTGTGCGGGCTGATTAGGGTTTTGGTCGTGGATGAGCATGGCCCAATTTGGCCACACGCGATAAAATCTATAGGTCTAGGACCACTGACAAACTTGCATAGCTATAAGATTTGTTGTGGCAGGTGAGGTGTTAATCAGAATGGCGGGAATCAGAATTTCGGTGGTCGGGACCAATTTCAGATTTTTCTTAAGGGCTGTGGTTGAAAATTTGGAATTTTTTATGGGGCCTCTCTGCAAATTTGTAAAATTTAAAATAGCAATATAGTCCCTGCAGGTTTCTAAAATTTCAACTGCTTGTTAAATTTCAATTTTGTAACTGATAGATTTAGAATTATTTAGTTTGTTCTTTGTCAATAATATGAAATTTCTGATAGTTGGATAAATTATGATTTGCTCACCAATAGTTGTCATAAATTACATTTTGGTCCCTATAAAATTTTGAAACTTTCAGTTGCTGGTTAAATTAGCATTTGGTCACTATAAAATTTAGAATTTTTGTAATAATGATCCCTGATTAAATTTTATTTTTGAAAAAGACGACAAGGAGTTATTCGGTTGGATTGAATTAAATTAAATCAAAAGATAATAAGGGTTTGGAATGTGGATCTTAGTCCATTACGATTTATATTAGATATAAATTTGTATTCTTTTGGTGAGGTCGTTGAATATGTGAACATAATTGAGACAAAATAAAAATAAAGACCGTGTTTATTTTGATTGCTAAATATTGATAATAGGAATCATGTATTTTTTATTCCTATTATAATTCTATTTCTTGGGTGTATTGAAATGGCTAACATGTCATTGAAATTGGATTTGGAATGAAATAAACTAGCTGGGCTGAATTTTTAGGATTGGGACCCAAAGATGCGTTTGGTACACAAACATGAAGAAAATGAGATACTAGATATTTTTTATAGAAAAGAATTATTTGCTATTGAGATAAAAATGTCCATTAATAAATCTGACTACTGGATATTAGGTACCGTATTTGACTCACATATTTATACAAATGTAGAAGATCTCAAAGGTTGTAGGGTAATTAGACTGGGTGAGATCGCTCTATGCGTGAAAAATAGAGCATGAGTTGCTTCTAAGCGCGTATGGATATATAGTATAGGTCTACCTAATGAGTATATACTAGAACTTAATAATTGTTATTTCATTTTGTCTATTACTAGAAACATCATTTTCATTTCGATGTACATCAAAAGTTTTTCTTTCCATTTCTTGAATAGTAGTTACTACTTTTTATTAAATGGTATTGCTTATGGAAATGTATCTCATCAGAATGATTTATACTTGTTGAATAGTTGGCACAATGTTCTCAATGTGCAAAGCAACATACTAAAATTAAGTAATAAGGAAAATTCCATACTTTTATGGCATTTTAGACTTGGTCATGCCAATAAGAAAAGAATTACAAGGCTAAGAAAGTTAGACTATTGAGTCTTATAGAAATTGTGAATTTTGTGTCGAAAGTGCAAACACAACATTTTCTAGAAAATAGGTAAGAGCCAAAGAAGTGTTAGAACTGATCTACACCGATATGTGTGGACCACTGCCTACTTTCGAAAAGGGTAGTTTTTTATACTTCATAACTTTTATTGATGACCTCTGTAGGTATAGATATATGTATCTCATGAAACACAAATATGAGGCCTTTGAGAAGTTTAAGGAGCACCAAGTAGAAGTAGAGAAACAACTAGGAAAGAGTATCAAAACTCTTTGATCATATCAAGGAAGAGAATACCTTAGCCACAAGTCACAATGGATGTCTTCTGGAACACCACAAATGAATAGTGTATTTGAAAAGAGGAATCGAACCTTATTGGATATGATAAGGTTCATGATAAGTTTTTCTTCTCTTCCTAATTCTCTTTGGGGTTATTCACTTCAGACCTCAATCTACATTCCGAATAGGATTTCATCAGTCATTTAAAAGAATATTTTACGAGTTATGGTGTAGAAAGAAGCCATCATTCTTACATATCAAAACATGGGGTTTTCCTACATATGTATAGAAGATGCTTACTAATAAGATGTAATTTAAAAATAAAAAGGGTTACTTTATGGAATATCCTCAGAAAACAAAAAGATATTATTTCTATCTTCTTGAGAAATAGAAGATCTACATGGATAGATCTAGCAGGATGTTGAGGCTACCACAATCCATATATATAGATAAAGTGCTAAAGTAATTTAAAATGCAAGACTATAAGAGAGAGTATTTACCAGCAAATCATGAGATGAAGCTATCTAAGAAGGCTTATCCCTCTGACAAAGCAAAAATCGAGTACATGAATGATATTTCATATGCATATATGGTTGGATCAATCATGTACGCCATGACTTGCACTAGACCAGATATGGCATACGCTATCAGCATCACTGGTATATTCTAGAAAAACCTAGGTGAAGTGCGCTGACTGTTAAAAATATTCTAAAGTAGCTTAGATAAACTAAAGAATATTTCTTAGTATATGGTAGATAGTACTTGTGGTAACTGAGTTTACTGATGCCAGTTTTATGATAGACCTTGATGATTTTAAGTCACAATTGGGTTATGCTTTCATACTTAATATTAGAATGGTGAGTTAGAATAGTTCCAAACAAGATACCATTATAGATTAAATGTCCAAAGATAAGTACATAGCTACATCAGATGTTATAAAGGAAGCTATCTAGATTTTTTAGAGTTCTTGAAAGAACTAGGGGTAGTTTTAAGTGCCAATTTGCTAATAAAGGTTATTATGATAATATTAGTACTATTGCACAAGCAAAAGAATCAAGATCCAATAATAGGAACAAGTATCTACAAAGATGCTATCATTTAATCCGAGAGATCATAGCGAGAAAGGAAATAGAATTGGAATGTATTCTCACATAGGATAACATGGATGATCCTTTCACCAAGTTGCTGAGTGTTCAAAAGCACACTAGACATTTTGAGAATCTAGGTGTTAGACACATGAGTGACTAGCTCTAGGCCAAGTAGGAGATTGTTTGTATAGATATCGTAAAGACAATCGTATTAAGGACATTGTACTTGACCATATTCAATTATTTTAGCATTACACTTATTGAATATAATGTTTGATTGTTTGCATATATTCATGTTAGTAAACCATGAACTAGTATTATCGTTAAGAATGTGAGATCTAGATGATTATGAACATAGTTCTCAAAAGGTCCTAATCAATAATCATCAAGAATGAAATATCGTTGATACAATGGAGATTGGTGTGTGATCTATATCATATCCTTAGAGGATGTAGTAGTTCTCACAACTATAAGATACTAAGTACTTCATGCTGAATTTCTAGGTACTTTGAAGAGTATTGATATACATGACTAGGAAACCAATCAGTTTATTATATTTACATGTCTATGGAATATCGATTTGTGGAGTAGTGTAATAGTCCTCTGACTTGAAGTTAATACTCATGACATGTATAGAGTGGTGGACCTTAACCATGACCAATAGATATGACATGTGTTAGGCATACTATGAATTACATGTAGATAATAGTTAATCCAAAAATACGATTCATTCCTCAAATAGACTTGAAGAGAATAATTGTCTGCTCATAACTAATTGGATCATTAGTTACTTTTTGAATGGTGTCTAAAAGTGACAACGTTATTAGTTAGCAGAATGAAATAACATGATTAAGTTATTTAACTAGACATTTAATTATGTTCAAGGTTTAATTTGAGAATAAAGGGAACATATCACTATAAGCTTCACATGATAGGTAGTTACAGTATCCTCGGACCGTACCTCACATGTTCACATTATCTGGTCTATTGTCTAGGTTTCAACCAAGACCGTTAGTTTGACTAAGCGCTTGATTTGTGAGAGCTTATAGGTCACATAACAAGGAGTCTTAATTTATGAATTAAAATTGATTAGATTCAATAATGATTTGATCAATAATATTTAATCTAAGGAGAAATATTATAATTCATTAGATAGAATTATAACTATTTAATTAAGTT
Organism: Hypericum perforatum; assembly: GCA_012979155.1. NCBI lineage: Eukaryota > Viridiplantae > Streptophyta > Magnoliopsida > Malpighiales > Hypericaceae > Hypericum > Hypericum perforatum. The sequence continues at coordinate 10,163 of SOPF01023789.1, read as the reverse complement.
ACATTTAATTAAATAATTATATATAGTAAAATCTATTAGATGTTAGATATGCTAACTTTGTCAATGGAATTATATTTTCTATTCCTATTAGGATAGGAATTAATTTGTTATATATATGTCAACAGGCCTAGAGTTGAATGATACAGAAAAACACACAAGCAAAAGGGGCAAAGCTTGAATCAACTTAGACCTATAAAATTTCTCTAGTTATTTTAGGTTCAAAAATTCTCCTATCGTGTTCTATAAATATCAATTATCAAGAGTTCGTAAAATAAAAACTATATAGATACCATGGTAGAAGATCAATCTACAATACACTATAAGAATTTTTTAAAGATCTTACTATTTGTTTTATATTATACTATCATGATCAGGTTCCGTGTTGGTCAAAATTTTTAACTTTCGCTGCTACAAACTAGGCTCATCTTTGTAAAACCCAACAGAAGTTTCGACATGGAAGTGATGTTTCTAATCCCATCCTCTTCAAGATTCAATAGGAGCTCCTGTGGGATTGGCACGTTTGGGTGGTCCATACTTGTTGAGAAACTATTCAATGTGCCTGCTAATTAGCCAAACTAGCTTTTGTTTATCGCTAAGCCTAGTTAGCTTCGAGAGCTCACCACCTGATATTAAGGCACCATTATTTATTAGACATTTGATATTACACCCTCTCTCATATTGTTTTATTTCGTGAAAGTGATATAGTATCAAGTTTCTCGATATTTCAAACATTGAACCTTTCTGAAAGTATTCTTGCAATTTCACATAATTTGTTTTATTGAATTTCTTATGGTACTTGTTTTACGAGATTGCGACAGTCGTTGAAAAGGCCAAAATGAATCCCCGAACTAAATAAGATGTATTTGAATATTTATTAATATAATTATGGTTTGTTCCTCTTACATTTAAAAAAAAGGTGTTGAGATTGCACATTAGTTTAAAGAGAATGATTGTTTTATTTTTATGTAAAAAGTACATCTATTTAATATGTTAAACTAGATTTGAAGATTTTACATAATAGCCAGTTTTTAAATTAAAGACAAAATTGACAGTGATTCTCTCACCTCCCCTAAGATTCCTTCTTTCCTTGCATCTTCTTGTATATCAATTTATTGCACAACTTACCCTCGTACACATCATATCAAGAAATTTATTCTATGTAAGACTCAAATAGAACCACTATTACATGTTTATGGGTTCATCAATCAAATTAATTGCTCCATCTCCTATTATAGCCTTAGTCAACAATCAGCCTATTGGGGAAAAAAGTAACGAGGGTGTCAAAAATGATCTTGTGATAGCTTGGAGACTTATCGCTAGGTCGGCTTAACGATATAAGCGATCAGATTAAGACTACTACTACCTTATCAAGCTAAGCTCCACTAGCCTATCAGCCTAAATAAATCAAACTCTACTACCCAGTCGACTTACTATCCAGCCTACTAACCAAGCTCTAAGGCTTGATCTACGAACTAAGCTAAAGATAAAAGCCAAAGCTTTGATAAGAGATTTGTGTGATGTGGTTGAGTGATGATCCTCTTGCTTTCCTCAAGCGTCCTTTATATAGACACAATACTCTATCTCCTCCTTGTACTCAGACTCTTCTAACACCTATCTTGATGATGTTTATCCTAATCTTGCATTGAAATACCTATCACTCTCTCAACCTCTCTAATTAACACGGGGCCTCAGTTTATCTTTGCTCTTGAGAGTCTGATCAAGTACGATCTCTCAATATAGCCCCTTAAATTTTGGATCTTTCAGTACCTCAACTAGCCATTACACTATGACCTATCAGCTAGACAAGACCAATATGTGGACTTACACCGAGAGAAGGGATAATGCCCCCCTCACTTCAGGACTTTTACCAAGAGAATGGAAAACGACCTTCTCTAACATAGGTCATCCGATACTTGAGTAGGATCCTCACCCCAAATAGACCCTTCACACCCCCCCTTCACACCCCTCTTTTAAAAGGGAAGGTTACCAAACATAGTCCTCCTTTCAAAGGTCTTGCTTCAAAAAGCTATTAACCCTTTGCAGAGGGAGATATTACATTCTAGTCACTTTTGGAAAACAAAGTACTTCAGCAAGTCACTTATCCCTCCCTTTTCAGAGAGAAAGTATTAGACGACCCCCCTGAAGGGAAAATGCTCGCGGACCACCTTTCGAAAGGCACAATTACCTTCTAGTTACTCCCACCAGGTAAATCACTTCATGAAGTCCTATATTCGGTCAAGCCACTTTCGAAAGACAAAGCTTCAATACGGCACCTCCCCCGAGATAAAGTACCTTGCAAAGGCCTATACTTGGTCCAGCACAGTCAAACCTGGTTTATATCATATCAACAAACACATAAATTAAATAACAAAAAATGGTAATAATTTAATTAAGATATTTTGAGTTTGAGTATTTAAAATATAATGATATTAAATACAAAAATTTTACCACCTTTCAACCCCACTCGAACTATGTGTTTGCAACAGTGTTGTTTCTCAAGTTGTGGTACGTCTTTCTTTTGTCTATTCACCATGCACTCGTGCAAAAATATAAGGCTTGAAGACTAATCTTTATTAACTGGCCAAGAACTTAATCTGTCCGATGCATATCACAAATATCTTTGGCTTTTGAAATCCTCCGGTTATTCAATTAAATATTTATGAATTCTTCCAATTGTAAACAAAGAGACAAAGATAAGGATATGATTCTCTTCGCATAAAAAAAAGAGAGGAGGCTTCTCATCAAATTAAAGTTTGTTTATATTTTTGTAATTTTTAATATATTTCAGTTTGACTTCCTCTTGAATTTAACCATACTTCGTTAATTAGTGATTTCGGTGAAAATTATTTATTTGAAATAATTAAGAAAAATAAAAAGTTCACTTAAGTATCATGTAGTTTGACATGTTATCAAGTCTCACTGGTATAAATAGGTAAAAACGAATCCAACTTTATCCAATATTAACAAAATGCACCATTTTGCTTAATGAAATGGACTGTCAAACGGGTTTTTCTTTAAAAATGGCTGCCACGACGTAGAATTGATAAATTATATTTTTAATACTTATATTTTTAATAATTTTTCAACATCCCTTCTTCTTCTCTTCCAAATCCTCAATCCCCAAAATTCTCCTTCTTTCTCCTTCTTCCTCTTCCCAACCGCTAAAACATGTCGTAGATTAAATGACTAATTAAAAAACTTAAAAGACTCTTCATCTCTTTCACGTAAATTGTCCTTCTCCATCCAAAAATCCAACTCATTGCCCAATATTTCTAATATCCTTCAAGGCGAGCTGGTCTTGGGGAACCCACTAGCCACAAGGGCCTTCCTTCTAGGCTCCATTGCTTGTCCAGGGTTAAGCTGAGGTGATAGTCGCCTTATGGCCTCCCCAAGGGTATAGTCGACACGAGTCTTTTTGCTTGTCAGAGGTCTATGTTTCAATGGCTCGCATCGGGGCATTAAGAACCCAATCCAGGTTAGGGTGATGACGAGATTGGTAATCATAGTGATCTCCCCAACCTCGTCATTGGCTGAGAGTGATGACCAAGACTCTCATGGTCTCACCGCCAAGTTCGTGTTTCCACTTCCACTATTGTACTGTCGAGGAAGATGACTTGGGTTGATAAGGATCTGACAGCAGCCTCCAGCTCCTTGGCCAAGAGATTTGGAAAACTGTCGTAGAGTGCCATCGAGTAGGAGACAACATGGACGGGGTGGTTGTGGATGACGGAGGAGTCGAGGGGGGTGTTTGGAGCGTGATGAAAAAGGAGAGCAATTTTGGAGATTTAAAGTTTGGAAGGAAATAAGAGGAAGATTTTGAAAAATTATTAAAAAAGTATATACTAAAAACATAATTTACCAATGCCACGTCATTGCAGCCACTTGGAAAGAAAAACCTTCTTGGCAGTCCACGTCATAAAACAAAACGGTATATTTCATCAAAAATTTGTCGGGATGGACCTAATTGGGAATCTTAGACAAAGTTAGACTTGTTTTTACTTTTTTAAAATTGAAGGATCTAGACGAGAAGAGGTCAAACTACATGGTACTTAAATGAATTGTTTTACTAATAGAAATGAATAAATGTTTTCCGTTCAAATAAAATCCATAATAAATTGGACAAGTGAGAGGTACAATTGAAAACCTCCAACTTTAACCATATAAAAGAATGCCAGGTCATGTTCTAGTTAACCAAACATGAACACCAACTAAATTCAAATTACATATCACCAAAAAAAAAAAAATTCAAATTACCAATGGCCGAACTAGTCCGACATAAGTTAATTGTCTAGAATCTTTTCGTAATTCTCATTAGCTTGTTCTATCTAATCGCTTTTCTCAACCAACCTTGTGTAACTTGAACTTCTTATTTTCTTAGAATTACTATACATCTATTTTCCGAAAAAACAACATTATCGGCTAGACAAGAAGTAATTGGAATTTTCATTTCTTGATTCAATGTTGACACTTAAACAATTTTTTGATATGAGACAATCTTTTGTAGATGTCTCAATGTAACCATTAAACAACAGGTATCAATTATATTCCCACTATAAGTGAGTGCTGCAAGTTACCAACATGAAGTTTATGTTCTCCGAGACCAATTCTTCTGCCACCTTGTTCATCCACCACGCTCATATCCTTGCACGCATCCACCCTGAACCCCACGGTTGTGTCGGATTCCGGATCCAGGTGCACCTTTTCGAAGGCCAGCAAGTGCTTCTTCGGCGCGTTGTGGATTGAAGGAGGTGAAGAGAACAAGAAGACAGTGTGAGCTCCCCTGATCCGGCCCTTGTTCACGACTCTTAGTTGTATGTCGAACGACGAGGCTTGACAGGTTTTTCCCATGGCCTCCACGGACTTGCAACTGGAGGAACGGCAAATGTGGTCTTGTTCCAGGAAAAGAGATAGTTGATTCGGCGCTTTGATTAGTTGGTGCTCGAACTCGGAGTAGCTTAGCCCGTCTCCAAACGAATAGACTGTTTCTCCAGTGTAGAATCTGTAACTTCGACCAGGGTAGCCGGTTGTAGGGTCCGGCCTCATGTTCATGTTTGTCATTGGGACCTTATCAACGTATGATTGTGGATACCATGTCATTGGCAATCTTCCACCTATACAAGTATTTCGGGTTAGAAACATATTATAGTATGAACTATCATTGTGAAAGGTTAGAGGATAAGATGGATCTTACTCGGGTTGAAGTATCCGAAAATAATGTCAGATATAGCAGCTCCACCAGCTTCTCCAGGGTAGCCAACCCACATTATGCTTGTGATCTTATCATTTGTCTTTGCAAATGTAATGTCCATTCCTCCACCTGACATTATGCATAGGATTACAGGTCCTTTGGACACGTTCGCAACCGCATTTATCAACAATGTCTGCTGCCCGGGGAGAAGAAGGTCGACCCTGTCGCGACTCTCTGCCTCGATTGATTGATCGGCACCCATTATAAGAATGGTGGCATCTGCAACAGCCGCTATTCTCTCGGCCTCGTCGACTTGTGCAGTAGCGCACGCCACGTTCGAACAACCTGGCTGATACGAAGTTGGAACCACAGCAGATAGACCCTGCAATGGGGTTGTGTACTTGCAAGGAGTACCTATCAAGGTCGAACAATTCTTGGAGTTGTTAATAGGAGATCATTTAGAAGTCATAATGTTATGGTGAAGTTCTACCTTCGTAGTTTCCGATCATAGTTTTTGTCACATTGGCATTCGGACCGATCACTGCCAATGTCTTAATTGCGGTGGGAGACAGCGGAAGGCAGCCTGGTGTACTCTTAAGCAGAACAATGCCTTGCCTTGCTGCTTCACGAGCCAGTTCCTGGTTCTCAGCCGAGCAAACATCTTTCGGTCCAAGTTCTCCATATGGTTGTTTGCTAGGATCACCATCGAAGAAACCGAGCCTCATCAATGTGGCAACATTATTCGTGACAGCATTGTCGATGGCCGATTCGTTCAAAAGTCCACCTGCAACGGCAGCTTGCGTATGTTGTCCGAGAAAAGACCCGCAATTGAGGTCCAAACCTGCAACGTTCAAGATTCTAACCATGTCGAACCTCATCCAAAAATGAAGAGTCTCATTTCATATGATTGAACATAATAATGTACCTGCTCTTATGGCTAGTGCTGCTGCTTCTTCAGGTGTTTTGGTATAATGCTGAGAATTATAGAACACGTCGACCGAATCACAATCAGAAACAATGTAGCTGCAACAATGTACAATAAGTTGGCATCAATTGTACAATTATTTCAACTACATATTACCAAGAAAAGGATTTGAATTTCCATTACCCATTTAGTTTCCATTCTCCTCGGATGACTCCGGACAGAAGGTTCGGATCCGCACAAGTAGGCGTGCCGTTGACTTGATTATAAGAGCACATGACGCTTGCTACATTCCCATCAAGAACACAACTTTTGAATGGTGGTTGAAATGTGTCATCCATATCTTGCTTTGTCACCTAAATCATTCAAAATTTAATGAACAAAGAATGTAAGTTTAGATCGAATACTCGTGTAAAGTTCGAATACCACAGCATAGAAAAGTGAAATTTACCACAGCATTGAAATGATAGCGATCAAAGCCTTTCCAATTGTCAAGGTCATACGCTGTGTAGTGCTTGCAGCAAGCAGCAACCTTAAGACGATCCGGATCATCCGAATCCGTTTGCTGCAATCCTCGGACATATCCGGATCCGTACTTGCTCGAAAGCAACGGATCCTCCCCAGGAGTTTCTTGGCCTCTCCCCCATCTTGGGTCACGAAATATGTTAATGTTAGGTGACCAAAATGTCAAACCTGCTAACCCCACATTGTACATTGCTCTAGCTTCTGTTGAAACCACCTGCAGCATGTTTATGAAAAATTGGATCAAAATTTGAAGTTGTTCATGAAAATTCATTGGTATACATGGTTTCGGTCCAAATGGCTAGACTCGATTTTATGAAATGTTTGGATTTTTCAAAATTTTATAATCTAATTAGAATAAATAAATTCATTTTGCTATTTCGTATATATTTTCCGATAATATTTCCTCTATACATAGATAGCTTAGTTTTTTTTTTTCTAAGCCCAGGTATCTGGCCCACTAGTCGACTATTCCTGTTCAAGAGTAAATTCCCCTACAAAGTGTTCCATCTCTCTCCTAATGGCGGTATCAAGACTCGAACCGTGGTCCGGTCATCCATCCTAGCCAGAGATCACCACTAGGCTACCAACGCATCGGTATAGATGGTCCTGATCCCTCAAATGGGTTACATTGTCCTATGCACAAGCAAATTACAAAAAAGCATGTTATGCTGAATAAACAAAATAAATCAAGAGCATTCAGCTAAGGCACCTAATTCAACCAACTCCAACCCACTTAATTGGTCCCCCCGTTTAAAGCACTTGCCGAATTCTTGCCTTTAATTATGCACTAAAAAAAGCATCCGATGTGGGAAATTTTTTGCCAAAATGATAAACATATCAAAAGAAAAAGGATGAAAAAACTTTCTTTAAATATATCTATATATGTCTTCTGTTAAACATTATTGTATGTAATGATGACGAAACTGTGAGTTATTTTCGGTGCGTCATTTATTGATTTTTCAGCTATGAATTTAACAAGTGTTTAATATATATAAACTAAATTTGATAATACAACTTTACTAAATATTTATAGAAATAGTTTTAACTATCTTTTAAAAAAATGGTACATTTTGAATCTAAATTATTGGTGTGATACAATAATATTGTAGAGTCCGTGAACTAAAATCGACGACATTAAAAGTACACCCGAATCGAGTATTTAATGGGATGCCGTGCGCTAATTTTGTGAATGTCAAATTGTCAATAAAGATATCATATTTTCCACGTCAGTTTTCGCAAACTTTCGAAAAGTACAAAAACATCCCTCTGTCCAAGTTATCATTTCCAGAACAAAATGAAATGATAAGAGAGATGTGAAATCCTTCCATCTTCTTTACACTTTTTTAAAGATATCATTTCTACTCTCAAGACAATAACCAACCAACAGAATTTAGAGAAAGTTGAGGTCCACCTAGTACATCACTAGACTTATGGCTGAAGTTAGACCTGGCCACGAATTGAATCTAATTCGTAATTTAATTCGATTCGTATATAATTCGATTCATCGACAATTCGATTCGAATTCGTAATGGTACGAATTGAATTCGGTTTGAGATTTTTATAATTTGTCAAACTGGCGAATTCTATTCGACATAAATTCGTAGTGAATTTGATTAAATTTGTATATATATATTTTGAAACTCTAACTCAATTATTTATTAAATCATAAATTTTAAACCCCAAATCTTAAATCCTAAAATCTTAAGGTTAATTATATACTAAACTGTAAACTTTTAAATCCTAAATGATGAAACCCTTAAACCTTAAATCGTAGATAACTTATTCTGGCGTATTAAGTACAAATTCAAACTTTAATTTATTTTTTCTCAAAAAATATTAAACATTTATTCCTTATTTTTTTAAATTTTTAATTAAATATTTAATATTTAAGAATCAATTCGAATTCAATTCAAATTCAATTCAAATTCGAAGGTTTATAATTCGTATACAATTCGTCCTTGGACGAATTGAATATGGTTTAATGTTTTGATAATTGGAATTCGAACCAATTCGATTCGAATTTGTTCGAATTCGAACCGTGGTCAGGTCTAGCTGAAGTAGTTCAAAAAGTTAATTATAAGATAATGTTTGACATTATCAGATATTTTTTCGCAACAATGTTACACTTCAATGATTGGACTTGCAACATACTTGTGCTATTCTAATCATCAAATTATCTTTCTTGTGAAATAGTCGAATTATATTTACCAATCCAAAGCAAACTAATTATTAAAATACTTTTCTTGTTACGTTGAAAATGATTAAATTAATAATCTAGAAAATATTTAGCACTGTTTAATGTTTTAATAGTCTTTTATTCGACTACGGGACCGAAATTGAGAGAACAACCCGGTTCTTTTTTCTGTCTGTTTTGACAAACATGATAAAAATAATAATAAGTAACTTTGTCAAGCTCAGCAACCTCGATAAGCTGTCCCACTACCTAATCCAATTTAAACCACCTTATATTATCTACTCTTTTACATGTTTTTTTTTTCATTAGTGAGATTTAAAGTATTCAACTCTTTTTCATTTATCAGACTTATTTTATATGTACCTTTCGGTACTCACACCGTAACATTTCCTTTTTGACGTAATACATTTTTAATATTAATAAAACAGACTTTACTTTTCAACATATTTTCTTACAGTAGTATGTATGTAAATAAAAATAAGTGTATTATTAACAAAGAAAATTTTACCCACCAAAACAAAAAACTTTCCAACGTGTTAGTTGGAAGGAGACCCATAGAGTATCATCATATGGCTTGTATAACTATAATGATCCATCCCATCAAAACAAACAACTATGACACCAGGTGAAAAAGTGCAAGCCTATCATTAATTTTTGATTCGGCTATGCTTAATTTTAAATACTGAATATTAAAAAAATGCGTTCAACTAAAGCAATAAATCAATACCTTTCCGATGCACTCAAAGAGGGAGGAGTTGAACGAAGCCGCGGTGAGGATGACCTGAGGAAAGCTAGTAGCTCCGGGCACCACATTGGAGAAATGCGTGCCCGGTCCGACGTACGACACGCCGTGTAACGCCTCCGACCACCACTCGTACTTCGGTATCCCTAGTCGGCTCACGCTTCCGGCGCTGTTTACCATGAACTCTATCTTCTCCTGCAGCGTCAGCCTCTTCACAAGGTCTGCCACCCGGTCCGGGATGGCCAATGACGTGTCGCAGAACCCGAACCCAGCCAGCGACGGGTTCTTGACCACGTCGCAGGCGAAGGTCTGGGGCGAGACCCGACCCGAAAGAAGAAGAAGGGTGACAATGAGAAAGAAGAGAGAAGAAGAGAGGCCGGACGCTCTTCCTTGATGAGAAGAAGAGGCCATTGCGAGAGAATATGATTTTGTCTATTTTTCTCAATGCATGTAACTTATATTGGTTATATTATATTATATTATATTATATTATGACAGGCCAACTAGTAGCTATTGGAGAGTGTTGTTTCGTTGTATAGCTAGTATTGTTTTATAGCAGCCCGTGAACGCGACGCATTAGTTTTTTTTTTTT